>JBAMJV010005880.1:12500-72878 GCA_037951105.1 Echinarachnius parma
AAGTACAGTCGATAACATCCTACTTTAATCTTAAGTACAAACTTTATTATTATCACTAAGTTATGAAACAAATTAGAAAAAGGGGCAGAAATAAGGGGTTTTTAGGGGGAGAGAAAGTGAGAATGACTATAGACTTTTAAACTACTCTAGTGTTTAAAGGCCATTTTAGTCATAACAACTTGATTTACTTTTGTTCTTTATGCAGTTTGCTCTATTGATGTCAGAAGCCATTCTGTTCTTCTCTCCTGAGAGTTCCCTCATTCCTAAAGTCAACCGCAAGGGTAAAGTGAGCTACCACTGGATCACCATGACAACAGCAGTGACCTGTGCCTCGATCGGATTCGCCATCATCTTCATCAACAAGATCCAGAATGGGAAGTCCCACTTCACATCATGGCACGGCACGCTCGGACTGATCGTGCTCATCTACCTCTGTGTGCAGTCCATCGGAGGCTCTTTCCACCTCTTCCCACAATTCACCAGCAAATACGTCAAGTTGGCCGACCTCAAGCTCTACCATGCCACGTCGGGTCTCTGCCTCTTCGGGCTCGTGATGGCCACGCTGGTGCTGGCGCTCTACTCCAACTGGACGCTGCGCAATGCAGTGGACGCAGGTTGGTACTTCATGCTGGCCTGCCTCATGTGGATGACACTGGTGGTCACCAACCAGGTGACCACAGAGTACCTCCCCAGAGCACTCAAGAAACCTTCCTCCCAGTACTAGGTAGCAGTCGCACCAATCATAAAGCCCCTTTAAACTAAAACATTGTGCTAGTACTGTTACATACCTGCCAACCAGTCCGATTTTGCCGTATTTGTTTAATTTTTAAATTAGAAAAGGGTGAAAATCAGAACAGTACGATCTTCAGGTCAGGAGAAAAAAAATACGATATTTTTTTTCTTCTTTTTTTTTCCCCTCTTTTCTTTTCTTTTCAAAAAGTAAATATACATATTTTATGAATGTATATGAAAAAAGCTCATTAAGCCAAAATATTCATGATCTTTATCATTGAAGTATTGCTCATTCAGTGTGGTCATATGTGCAAAAATAAGGCTAAGATAGCACAAGAGAGCATCTAGAACCCTAGAGCTGGACCTCGGCCGCACAGGACTTCGCGCTTTGCGCTCGTGATGTGCACTTCGCTCACATGAGAGTAAGATTTTTCATTTTCAAATGTTGGCAGGTATGCTGTTATAGTGTAAGGAGAAAAATAACAATAATTGGAAGTTCTATCAAATGTAGGAAAACTAGTCACCCTCAAACAGAACGAATGAGAAGAAATCTTATCATCTGAAGGAGAAGTCATAACACTAATAGATGACGATTATTTGGCCTGTTAGTACCCTTGTGCTCTGGGCTGATATTTTTCCATTTTACAGCATTGTACCCCATAAAACTTACAAAGTTCTGGAATTAAAGGTTTGCAGATTTGTTGAATATATATTCCTTGATTTATTAAGACGTAAGACGGTAAGTTATGTTTGTGCTAATGTGGTAATAACTAATATCAAACAATTGTGTAATTAGAAGCATAGAACTATATGTGACCGGCTAGCCCAAATTTATACACGTCTTGACATTAATCATGTTTGAGTTATGTATACCATCTTGTTGTCCATGTCTCAAGCTTTAATTTGATGTTTAAATCATAATTTTGGGTGGCTTGTGAGCCGCGGTACAACCATTTAAATGTGGAATAGATAACTGGCGGTGAAAAAAAAATACAGAGAAAATCGCTTTCAAAGTTACGGTTTGGTAACACTGTAAATAAACATGACATCAGAAAAAATAATACAAAATAATATTTAGGATTATCCTTTTGGTCTGTAAATTTTCACACATGGTAGATTAAACTATTGATAATCTTATTAGACAAAAACATTTTCATTTCATGACTAAATCGTCAATTTTCTTGGTTCGAGCCCTCCCGACTTGTGTCTCATTTAGGGCTAGCCAAACACATATGAGTGACTCCACACCAGTCCATTACCCTTGTAAATAGAAGGCACAATTTGTATCATGCATAGAAGTAAAATATGCTTGCTGTCATTGCAATAATGCAAGTTTAATCAAAGACGAGGTGTGCTAAATAAATATTCCACAGAGCCATGGTATAAAATACCACTATTACAACATGATTTTTTTCTCAGGTTTTAATTACCTTTTTTTTTAAATACAGACATTGTTTGGGGGAAATGTTATTATATTGGTTCTGCAGGTACTTGTTTTCTTATGAGAATTTAAATAATTTATATGTGAATGGAATTAGTATTTTGAAGTGTATGTTTGTAGAGTGGATAATTATAGATAATGACTCATAAGTGAAATAACATAAAGTATGTAACTTGATGCATGTTGTCATCTAGATAAAAGTAAATAAAGGACCAATTTCATTTGATTGCATGCAGTGTTGTAGCAGAGTCAAAATAGATGGAGCATTGGGGAGGTGGAGGACTGGTGTCAAAAATCAAATTTTATGAGATCTATATATCTTCCTGTATATCCCTCCCATATAATGAAGAATCAAGCAGTTGCACACATAGAGGGGCAGTTCTACATGTAGCTATGTTAGTGAACACATGACGTTTCAACTATATAGTTCAAACTGATTTGTCAATCACAATTGGTGTATTGATACTGAAATCATTTCTAGTCTATTTTAGTGTGAGGAAATCAGCACTGTTTTATCGTTAACATATATAGGTTTACATTTCCTTGTAACATGATTCACTTTACAACACTAATTCTTTAGTTACCACACACATATTTCATAGTTACCCTGTGAACAGTATTTCAATTAATATGATTGGCTGTAACTACTAAGAGTAAATTTGATTGAAAAAATCAATTAGTAACTTCATACATTATGCAATACTAGAGTTGTCATCATTCTAATGCCATATGTTGCCAATATTTGTTTCAGATATAATTTGTATGTTTCCAGATACATGTGTATGTTTATGCTTTACTGGTGAGTAATATTTTAGGAATTTGGTTGCTTAATATTGTTTAAGTTTTTTACATATTGATGCTTTAAATACTAGCACTGAGATATCCTTCACAAATATTCAAAGTTGGACCTAACTGTTATGGGAAGCCGTTAGACTGTTAGTTTCTTTGTAAAACTGTTGAAAATTTTATTTTTAAAAGGCATAGATTTTGATTAAAAAAACAGTACTTAGGTTTGTTATTACCAAGGCAAGGAGCCTTGAAATTATTGATAATTTTTGTTTAGAAGTCTCAATAATTGCATTTTTTGCTTTTTAATATGTTTTATTCCAAGCCTAAAAATGGCCTACCATCATTTTAAGTTCAACTAATAGTATCTTTGTGAACCCCCCCCCCCCCCCCCCCCACCCCGATGATCAGAATGTATAGCTTTTTAAACCCAAGTGGCTTAGTCGATGCGGTTGACCTTTCAAAAGTAGTAATATGACTGTATGTAAAGCCATGTTTGTAATACCATGAAATTGAACCATGTTCATGGTAATACAAGGTATCAGAAAGTTTATAATATTCAAACTTGAACATTTGGTACATTTGACAGATGCTATAGTTGTTATGAAGTGTTATTTAAATTGTGGGGCTGGCATTATATGAATCAATGACTACTATTAAAAGATTTTTTTTAAATGTATGGAGTGCCTATTTTATGATTGATGATCATCTCTGAGCCCTTTACATTACTACTAGTAAGATACACACTGTAATCCAGTTTGGCACATGTAATGAAATATTTCAATACTGTACATTTATTTCACTATTTTTAGAGATAAGACATTTTTTTTTCCTGTGACAGATTATGTAAAATATTATGTAAGCATAACAATTAGCTGCAATTTTGGGCTGTTTATTATGCTTCTTTTTTCTTTTCTTTTTTTACTTTTAATGTACATCCTGAAATCATTCTATTCATTTTTTGAAATTCAGATATGTTTCAAAGTATTCCTTTAAAAAAATTAAATTATGTATTTGCCTAAGAGGTGAAAATACTTTCTGTAACTTTCCATTTCCAATTCTAGCTCTCCAAAGGAAAATTGTATCATGACATTATTAAAGATCTTTATTTTCGGCGAAATTAGTCCAAGATGCATGGAAGTATTTGAAAAATTTGCCTTACATGTACTTGTATTTTAGACATAATAAATATGACATTATGTCAATTCAGGCTACAGTTATTTTGTTGTATTCTTGTAACTGCATTAATATAAAAGAGGTTTTATTATTTGTTGATTTGAGCACAACTGAGGGTGTGTTTATTAACTTTCACTAGTTAGAAGACAAACAGCATTTCTATATGGGTAAAAAACATGTACCCAAAACAGCTTTACTTTTGCCATCTCACAGGGAAAGCTTCTGCTCGTACACATATCAAAGCAAACTTTTTTCAGCATTTCAAAACTTTGAGGCTAATACAGTGAAACCTCACAACGAGTACCTTGGGTCCATTGAATTACCTTGTTATATCAGATATCTCGTATCGGGGCTTAAAAACGATAAAATACATTGAACCTGGACCTGTGAAATTACCTTGTTATAACAACTCGTTATCGTTATAAAGAGGTTCCACTGTAACATGTAAATGCGCCTGTGATTCTCAGCAGTAAAGATTAGCATGGTTAACCTGTATCGCATTAGCGAATACTGATTATGGGCTAGTAAAGACTCGATATACACACCCACAGAGGTAGTCTAGTTTTATAGACCCTCGTTGAATGTATTCACCCCATATATAGTGCCGCCAATGAGAGATCTGCGCCATCAGCAGTGATCTGGCCACCACCCCTTGTTGGTCGCCAGATCACTGCTGATGGCGCAGATCTGTCATTGGCGGCGCTATATAAACGTAGGGGGTGAATAGATTCAACAAGGTTCTAAACTAGACTACCACAGAGGGTAAATGGGTCATAATGTTAAAGGGATCTAGTAACATTCTCCAAATACTCAAAATCAAATTTGAATTTTAGCGGTTCCCTCATACCTTGTATTCGTATCAACAACAGAATCATGGGACAGGTTTTGTTTTTTCAAATTTTCCTTTTCGTTAAAGATATTTATGATTGAAGTTTTCAGATCTTAAAACTATCCACTGGATAGTCATAACCGTGAACAAAGTCAGTGCAATGAGTTAGTGAATCTCACTTTGCATTTTTGCTCATTACTGGACCATATAACGTCAATTTACCTTGAAATGTTCACACAATTCCGAGTGGACATATCAGATAACAATATACACTTTATCAACCATTCATCACTTTTTGCACATGTCAACAAAGTTACTAGATCTCTTTAAAGGAGAATTCCACCCCAGATATTTGACATTTGCTATATAATATATATAAAAAGGTGAATTTGAAGAATCATGAATGAAAATCTGAGCAAAAATGGTACAGCAACAAAAAAAGTTATAACAGGTTGACTTTTGTTCTGATTTGTGTGTATCGTTTGCAATTGCTAGCGATCGTGACATCATTTGCGTGCTTCTGCCATTTTTATTTGTACAGTACATGAACATTTTTCAAAAATTTAAATTTCTCAATTGCAGAGCAATGTTATTAGCTTAATCATGCTAAAATGTTGGCCCATTAATATTACTAAAATGAGAAATGAGTTCATTTTTATGGATAAAACCTTTCGCGACTAGCTCGTGTGTGCAAAAAGGCGGCAATTTCGAAATGCTCGCTTATTTCAACATAATGTTCAAATATTCATAACTTTTGTTTTTCTTGTCTGATTCTGATCAAATTTATATCAATAATTCCTCTCATTCTCCTTATTCCGTTAGACAGTAACTAAATCTGGCCTGGAATTCTCCTTTAATGAATTTCCAAGAACACAAAACAAATGTACCAATTATACATCATGAAAAGAACAATTCAAGTTTGAAATAAGAAAATGTATTTATTCTTGAACAAATGCAAACATATACAGTAGCTATCCATATATATGATATCTATACAAAACTGGCAGTTGTTTTATGATACAAACTACAAATATTCTACAGGGGATATGAGGTTTTCACAATATACATAACTAAATAGCAACAAGAAATATAAAAAATAATCTACATGTATGTTGGCCCAATAAATCCACCACTAAATACAACAAATAATCTGTACAGGGTAGAGGCTAAAGAGCGTATACTCAAGGAAGCTAATAAAAAAATTCAACATTGCACATTACTCGTATTTATAACATGATACATGGACAGTGAAGCAGTTACTACAGACAAAAACTTTTTAAAGTATATATATAAAGAGACATAGAAAGAAAGCACCAGTATTTTTGTTTTTGCTAATGAATTATCATACTTCGGTCCATCAATGTAGAAGAATAAGACACAACTGACATTACATCTTGTTGACAGATGACAGAGTTGTTTTGAAAAATGAAAAAGGGAATATTACTACATGTACATACATAAATAATAATTACTTTTTTTAGTGTAAAAAATAGTAAGCTGATTGTGTACAAAATAGTAACTATATTGAATTAATTGTATATAGAAAGAATATCACTTGTTTGGGAAGCAGATAGATGATTTGAAATTATTAATATTATTCAAAGAGTAAAGACATACAATTAATGGGTATTTAAACTGAATGGTATTTTACACTTCTCAATACTTGTGTAATAAGTATGCATTTTCACTACAGAAGGATCGTGCACACCTCAAGCACTGACAACATTTACCAATGTGGTACTCATAATTTTTTTTTCTCCAATAATCAATTTTATCAAAAATATTTTCCAGCTTTCTTATACTCTGATTTCAGTACAAAAATGCACATATATATATATTCTTGTAACATTAACTGGACCATACACATACAACTTTGCTAGCTTTGTTTCGAACAAGGATTTTGCTAGTGCTAAGTGTTTAGTATGCAACAAGTTGTCCATTTTCAGTTGTTTCCAACTATGGTTAGCAGCCAGAATTAGTTAGCATGGTACACTGGTAAGCCAAGTTAACTGCACATATATGCAACTTGAAAGACCATTTATTGTTGCTTACTAAACACTTAATTTTATAGCACACAGCAAAGGCATATTAACTGTTGCTTACTTAATAGCACCCAACGAAAGCCTATTTGGTTAATTATTATTTCCTGAAGAAATCAACAGATATTACACCAGCTTTCACATTTTGTACAATTGACAGTGCTTGGCAAATTTGTGAAGAAATTTAAGATCAATAAGGCCAAGATTTAGACCTGAAATTGATATAATGTAATGTAAATATCAATGATGAAATGCGAGTAAGTATGAGGACTGAGTTTTTTAATTCTAGCATGATCTTCGTCTGAGGCAAAAATATACACGATAGAAAAGTCTTACTATAGGATAAAACTTGCCTGATAATGATAAAACCTCAAAATACTCAGAGTACAAACTTCACACTAAGAACATAAGTGATTTATCTTTCATATCTGTCAGGGTAGGAATTTCTCATATTTTCAAGGTCTGTTATCTATGAAAGGCATTTTCAAGAATAATCTGGAATGCCATTATGTTATTAATATAAAACACATTTTCATGGAATTTAATGATTCTAATCTCTCTAAAAAAATGTCAAAATAAATTCCCGTTAATCCTAACATTCTAAAGAAAAACTTGCTAAAATTACATAAGGCACATTTACAGGCCAAAATGAATCGCCACATCAATACAAATGGCTGAGGATTTTATGAAATATCAATCAATGTTCAGAAATTGCTTACTATGATTCACAATAATCCATAAGCAAAAGATAAATCCTTTATACAATAATCTTTGACAGTGCATGAACATTGTTAAAATATCAGTATTTCATTGAATGCCACTCCATTATCAGGCAGTGGACTTGGCTTTATTAAGCACTTTGACATTCAATGAGAAATTTGTGTTCTGAAGTCAATGGCTGGAATCTGGATTTGTTGCTACCTTCACGCTATGGGCTGGATATTAAAAGAGGGAGGGGGGTATCAATTTTTGATCACGAATTGTCATGCCCTTCAAGTGGCCCATGTTCATGTTGATACAGTATTCACCAAAATTTGCAACCAGAAGTCGTCGGTTGCAATCTGGATTTCTGGTTACCTTTGCGCGACGGAATGCATACTGAAATGGTAGGTGGTCAAAATTTCCCATCATGCATGTGACTCCCTTCACTAGGATATGCCTTTAATAAGCATGTTGATATATTCACAAAGAGCTTTCGTCTGGAAGTTGTTGGTTGCAATCTTGGATTTCTGGTAACCTTAGCACAACGGAATGGATATTGAAAGAGGGGGAGGGGTAAATCTGTTATCAACTTCATATCATGCATGTCACTCACTTTCTGTGGCCCACCAGTAATAATCAGGTTGATATGCACAGGGAAATCCTTGGTTGCAATCTGTTTTTCTTGTTCCCTTCGCACGAAGGAATGGACATTGAAAGAGGGCGGGGGTGGGTCAATATGTTATCGACTATCTATTATGCATGTGACTCCCTCCCCGTGGACCCGTCTATATTGATCACATTGACGTTGACGGGAAAGTTTGCATCCGGAGGTCTCTGGTCGGAGTCAGCATTCTGGTTACTGTTGAGTGTCAGGCCAGACATGGAGGGAGGGTGGGTACAATCGGCAGTGGGTGGGGTGGTGCCCTGGCTAGGTGTCCTGGGGCCTGAAGGGGGAGGGGGCATCTGGGACTGCAGCATTGGAGGAGATGTGATGCTGTGATCCTGGAGAGACAAATTCGATAAAAAACATAAGAAAACGATGAGAAAAAAGTAAAGTATTTACAGGACGATTAATAGGACTTTGTTAACCCATTCAAGACTGTTTGATTAAGCTAAAACAAGTATTCTTTCAGCCAGAGTATTTTCATGACCAGTCCTAAATGATATTAACATGTTATAGACTGATCAAAACAGAGATCTAAGCCTTGGGTCTACATACATGAAAAACAAAAAACAAAAAACAAAACATTTGATTCAGCAAATAGTGCATATAACCCCACACTATACAATGAATATCAAAAAGCATATCTACATGTACAGCAATAAAAATGCACTGCTCATGAAAAAAGCATACAAAAACATTTACTAGTTCACTAATAAGCAATATAAAAATGAAAATATCTATGTCTATCATGCTAAAAAACAATGCGATAACAAATTAAACATCCAAGTAAAGAGAAATACAAATAAAAAAATAAAAAAATTAAGTCTATATTCCATGGAATTAGGTGGGTACAGAAGTATGTTGGAATAGGAAATATATGTGACCGGCTACAGCAAAACCCGGCACTTGTCGGTAATTCATGTTTTGATGAAATGGGCATTTTAAAGGGGACCACCAGGCAAAGAACAACACATTATTATATGTTTTGGTACCGTTTTGTGATATCAAATAGATACCCAACATTTTGCAAAGGGTTGTGTAATTCATAAACAAAGCAATTAATTTCCACCACTTACGGAACCACTACTATTTCCTGGTTCCATACGGGCGACACATTTGCGAATGCGCCAATGCTATTCACGCGTACGTTTGTAGACAATAGAATCCCAGGCGATTCGTTCGCTCTGCACACATTAGTCTTCACAATTCAGACCGCATGCTTTAGAATGGTGATGCGTTTTCCAATATTTGTTTTCTTCCTGGAAACATATTTTGGTGAACTTTTTGATGGAATGGAATACGGTGACAAGAAAACTGCCTCAAAATTGTGTTTTACTGTATCTAAGGTAGATTTTCATGAAGATTACTAATACAAACATATTTTCCTCGTGGGAAAATCCGGTAAAATAAAAAAATCAACTTGTAAAATCACTTTCGGAACCCCCGTAAAAAAACTGAGTCCGGGCGAACAAAAAATGACGTCATCTTTGTGACGTCACATGCAGGCAATCGCAGTTTAGCTCGGGAATAGACGTACACGCTGAGTGCAATACTCACCTTGACAGAGAGATATTATTTCCATTTGTTTCAATATTTGCAAACATTTGCTTAGGTTTATATCATGGACGATATACACTCAGATGTGTAGCTGCATCCTGCTACAATTCATTTCTTAGCAATTCTTAAGCACTTTCAGTTAAGCCTCAATTTACAAGCAAAAACGAGTTTGTTTTACTAGCAAGTCATAGGCTCTGCATGTAAACCATGCACATTCCTCCGCGTTGCGGTCTGCTTGTGATGTCATGAATCGGGTGACACGTGCGCACATTCCAGCTCTGCTATAAATTACTTTTTTAGGAGCATGGAACGCTGATGCGTAATAAAGCAAAAAAGTTGCATGAAATTTCCCTTTTTTTTCCCAACTTAAGGATTTCTTTGAAAAAAAGAGTGTGGTGTATCAATAAAGGCACATATTTAAAGCTATTAACCTGTATCAAAGCCGGGATTTCCCCCCTCCTTTAAGATGTTACCTTTCTTTAATAAGAATATTATTTTTGGGTGGTGGTACCCTTTAAGTTCACACAATGTGTGTAACAGACCTATGATTGTAAAATTGAAACAATCATATCTTTGCCAATTATTGAAAAATTAGTTAGAACGAAGGATCAATTGAAAGCTTGTAATGAGGCCTTTGTAATGGTATGAAAATCTATGATTTTTATGATTTTTACCGACAAGTGCCGGGTTTTGCTATAGCTGGGCACATATTGTAAAGAGATCAAGCAATTGAGAAAAAGTAAGATAATTAACATGTAAGCTCTAATTAAGAGTTAGTAGACACATAATCATCAAAAACTGAATGGAGGCAAAACCTAAATCATAGATTACAATGATATAAATGGCAAAAGGGAAGAGTGGATTTAATACATTGTGTATTTTCAATTATTGATTCAAATCATGTATTTAGAGGCAGGAAAGAGTCATTCAAATCAAGGTAATAAAACAAAATTTAACAATGCAATAAAAAATAACATTACAAAAATATAAAGATGAAGTACAGGTTCACAAATACCAAAGAAAAATCAAAATGGTTGCAAAATGAAGCAGCATGCTTACTATGGGTTTCTACTGCAGCTGATCTATGCTCATGCATGGAACAAACGAAGACAAGACCACATCGCTCCTGTGTCATGAGCCCAAATGACGACTACCCGTTACCTTCCCCGCCGTGGGCGCCACCGCCGAGGCTGGATACGCCCCTGAGGGTGATGTTGCTTCACCACCCCCCTGCATGGCATAAGCTCCTCCCAATCCAGCACCACTGGCCAATCCCGTTGAAGCTCCTCCTCCTACACCACCAACAAATTCTGTCCCTTCACCCCCCGCAGCTCCCCCACTGGGAATGGAGGAACCCGTGCGGGCACTGAGCAATGTCTGGAATGATATCTCCGCTGCAAGGCTCAGAGACTGGCAGATCTCTTCCGCTGCAACGTCTGTCTCAAAGACGTGACAAGTGTAGGTGGGACGGACGCCTAAATTCTCTGCTGGTCGTGAGAGGGTGATGAATGCTAGCAACCTATGTGAGGACACAAATTGAGAGGGATAGAGACATTGACAAGTAATGAGAACAGCAAAAATAATAGCTTATATTGTGTAGCCCCTAACATAAAATAGTGTCATCTCTAAAAGCTATACATGCTATCATAAACCCAGATGAACAAAAAACAGGACAGGGAGACAGTCCAACAGACGACTGTCTTGAGTACATCATGGCTCCATCCACTTTGCTGGAGAGGTGTAAAAAGTGTCTTACGACACAAGTGCCAAGTTGAAAACTCAAATGAACGTATCATTCAAACCCTTTCTTCTAATAGAGTATTCTTGGATCAAAATACTTACATTCACCCACTAAAGAGTCATAACAAACTATTATCCTATAGGGAACTGTTCTACTACATGATACCAAAACTGTATATCTACAAAAAATGCTCATCAGGAAAACAAAATGAATCTGTTGCTAAATCTAACCAGAGAGAACTGAGAGAACAAATATTATACAGTTCTTACAATTGATTGGATACTCTGAAGCCAACCAACAGGTGAGTATCTGGCATAATCTTACCTCTTGTTCTCTTGATGCGAGGCCCAGAATGAGATGTCCCTGAGCTGGAAGTATGCTCTGAGGGTATTACTGCTAGGGTCCTCCAACCTGAAGGAGACAAATGGAAGAAATACAATTAACTGTATATCGATTGATTCTCTTCTTCTTACACACAGGTTTAAAGTTTCATGACAATATATCATTAACTTTTGTGACATTATTTGACTTATTTGACCAAGTCTGATATTCATCTGCCAAACAATTACACTACAGAGAACAGGAAAAACAGACATGCATAAGAAAATGCATGTGTAAAAGAACACACGGCTCAATAACAAAGGCTGCTTGCTCTTGTGGTAAAAACATTAAATGTCATCTTTCATACCATATCCTATTACGATTGACAAAAGGATAAGATTGGTAAATCTCAAAATGTTGCTTAATATGCAATTTCACCATCTGCATAATATTGATCTTTACAGAGCGACTTGCAAAATTGAATGTTGGGCCCAATTATTATTCTATGAATTGTCATGAAATACCCATTACTATATGCTATCGCTGGTGACAATGAGGTTACACTCTGTCATTCTAAATGAGTTGTTGATGGCGCGGGCAGCCATGATTTGCCTGATGGTCTGCATGATATATTGGTTTCTTTGTCCTTTGAGTGTTAGACCCTACTATCATCATAACAAAAATCAAGACGGCTCCTTACCATATGCTATCACTGGTGACAATGAGGTTACACTCGGTCATTCTGAATATATTGTAGATGGCTTGGGGGGCCATGAATCTTTACTAAATTTACTTTTCAAAAACTGAACACTAGGCCTTCTTAATTTGTATTATTATATATCAAAATATCCTCTCACCATATGCTATCGCTGGTGACAATGAGATTACACTCGGTCATTCTGAATACATTGTGGATGGCTCTGGCGGCCATGATTTGCCTGATGGTCTGCATGATGATGTCCAGCCCCTTGTCCCGATTGACCTCCATTGACCCCAGGAAGCGAACCACGTACTGCTGCATGAAGCCAGGGATGCTATTCTTACCTGATAAACAAAAGTGAGTCGGTCAAAGACAGAGTGAAATAAAATGCTGTCAATTCCTTCATTATTTTCCCCAAATAGATTCACCACAAGGCGATTAAAAAAGAAGAAAAAGAAGCTAAGATTATTTGTTTGATTCTGATAGGTCCCAAGCAGTAAGCTTGATAATTGAGGGCTGCAGAGACCTGGGGGACATTACTATTATGTTTGAATTGGAAACCAGTGGAATAGGTAAGGGACGACACAATTATACATATCAACATTTTTTCTTTTCTTGGGAAACCTTAACCCTTCTTTGCATCATATGGGTTGGATCAATGGTTATGCCAATACTCTGTTACATTTAATTGCATTTAAGTAGCAAATAGTGTTTATCAACAAGGATTTGAATAGAGTAATGCTCACTTTGCTCAACCCTGATCTGGCCCGAGGGTTCACTGAAGGGGTTGATCCGTCGGGGAGGGGCTTCCCTCTGCGTGGGGCTCGCCTTGGTGAGTGCGGATGTTGGGGGCATCTCCTCCGGTGAGATCATGTCGAATGAGATGGGCGTATCCGGAAACACACTCTCAAAGGGAGATGGGGGTGGGGTGGCTGGGAAATCCCTGCTCCCTGATCTTGACCTTTGACCCTCACTGCTACTCATGGTCTTAGAACTGTCATTATGGAAGAAAAGGATACTACACATAAATTATTGTGTCTATTGAAATTAACTGTTTTAACAAAATAATTATTTGGAATAACTTTGTTTTTATGGTAATGTTTCACATAAATGTTCATGAATTACATTTTGCTTACGGTTGTTTCAATAAATATAAACTTATTAAAAGATCATGATTTACACCGAATTGTTCGACTGGTGCAAACAGCTGGTATACTGAATATGTAATTGGTTCATAAAAATGAAGTATGATTGGTACCTACTTGTGATTGAGCAAGTTACTCTGTGTGAGGATCCCAGGCAGATTGAACACACTAAGCTCCTTAGCATTGCTCTAATTGTGCAAATCACTGGTATATCTTATTTATTTGTTAATAAAACTAGAGCATGATTGGTACATACTTGTTATGGAGTGAGGTAGGTCTCTGTGTTAGAATGCCAGGTAGTTTGGCTCTGGCGTTACTGAAACTCCCAGAGGGCGATCTACCACCCGATCCTGATGTTGAGTCTTCGCTGGCTATGCTGCCCTAAAAGTTGGAAACAAGATTATATATGATATGCAAGTCAGATATGATATCAGTATGAAAGCTCATCTGTATTGGTAACTCATAATATATTCATTTTAAACTTTTGATCACAATACAGCCGAAAATGTTGGAGGTAAATATTTGTTTTGTGATCAAAAGTTTAAAATGAATATCTTATGATATATTATTTTGAGTTTGATACTAACCCAACATAAATGGGAGTACAGAAACTTGTTCTGGATAGTTTTTTTTTAGTGTCACAAAATAATAACAATTTTCTCATTATATTTCATTATTGTTTGTTTGATTGTTTTTAATTTAGAATAATTTATTTAGAAAAGATGAGCACTATTCAAATCAATTCAAATTATTCCATCAAAAGAAAGTATCCATGGAAGCCTTAACCCTTGCAAATAGTTGTTAAATATATCTACTCGACTACTCTACTTAGAAAGCTCTATAAACTGATGGGCAAAAAAGGAAGAGTATAACATGATATTAATTTGTCAAAATATACAAATTACTACTATATACAAAAAAAATTGCCGACTGGGAACATTGTTTTCCATGTTTAAAGTCTATTTCAACTACTATAATTTAGGACAGAACTAGATAGGGTTATGAAAAAATATGTTTTATGACAATGCATTACCCTGCTGGAAGTTGTACTGTAGTCTGAATTGATATTCTGTATCGTACATATCCACTCCTCGCGATCAAATGTGCTCATGGCTTGAAGATAAACAGACCTGGAAAGATAGATACAGAGTATAAAGAGCTCAAATTAATCATGATGAATGGGAAAATGTTTTTATTTTTGTTGTTGATTTTTTAATATTGTAAACATGTGGGCTTTCTAGTAAAATTTTAAATACAGAATATCTATATAGTAAATCTATAAAATAAAGAGGGCATGAAAAGCACATGGAGAGCTAAAAAATAAAAAAGACAGCACAAAAACAGAAAGTAACTTTGAATAATATGTTTTCTATTATAAATGTCATAACATATTTCATTATTACAAGAATAATAATTTATAAACACATTTAAAACACCAGCTTGAAACATTTTCAGCACCATCCTCAAACAATAAACACATTAAAGACTTTTTAAAATAACATTCATTCTTCGTAGACCCCAGTCTGCATTTTATCAGAAAAAGTCCTGAACATGCCAAAACAAGCTTTCCACAACTGACCACTTCTGACACAAACTTACTTTTTTGAATCCACTATGTTCTGGACATGAAAGACAAATCTGTGGTCGTCGCTGTCTGCTGACTGGACCAGACACCCCTCAAGGTCTATCACCTGATGGCCACCAATCTGCAGAACAAACAATCAATATTTTCATTACAAATCAATAAAATTACTGTATTTATAATAAACATGGCAGGTTTTTCCTATATATTACTAAATTAATTCACAAAATGGTATAATATTGAGTATACATATTAAAGATCTTTTCAAAATTATGACTGTTCTTATTAATACAATTCATTGTATAATCATATGTACAATAGCATGTTTTTTTCTTTTCTTTCAAACACAAAGCCTGTCAAAGGCTGCCTAGTGGTACTCACATTGACACAAGCATGTAGGTAATTAACATTCACCACATTGAGCCAAAATCAAAACGAGTCAAGTCCCATTGTTTGCACAATACCATCCAATGTAATATTTGGAATTCTCTTAAAGCAGAAATGTCATAAACTTGTGCACAATTTCCATTCAAGCCAAGTCAAGTAATATATCTCAAGATAGAGTAGATCTCTTGGCACTTCACTTAAATGTAAATGCGGCTAATGTATTCCAGCTCTATAAAGACATGTATATTCTTTGATGTAAAAAGGAATCATCAATAGTATGAGTGTCAAAGGCAACTACGTACTGACGTTAAGTACTCTGGTGCAGAACTGACCCACAATGATCACAGGGGAAGGGGGACCAATTTACAATGTTCGTATTGAGTTTGCTGGTTGCCATGGGCAACAGGAAACCATTGATTTGCGGGATATCCACATTAAATGATCTAATTTGTTTATGTGTGCAAGAGTAGTGATAAGGCAAAACTATCTTTAATGCAAGCAGCCAACAAAATGTCACAGCTACAAATCAACAAATGACAGCTTACAACTATTTCCTGTTGCTCATAGTACCTGTACTTAACTTTGCTTATCTTTATACTTATCCCTCCTTGTCTTCAGTTCTCTGTTAAACAGACAGTTTGGTTTGCTTTCCTTCAAGGGTATAATTATAGGCACAGGGAACCCCTGGGCCTTGACAGACCCAAACAGGGATTTGATAGTTAAACATATTCTTAGTTACTAGCGAGTCAAAGACCAAGGGATTATAAAACAAATTGTGAGTCATCTTATCTATAGAAAAACTCATTTATTTATATCAATAAATAATATCACTTCTTTTTGTATTGACCCCATTCCTTCAAAAATCAACCAATGGTATTACAAAATCAACATATTAAATTAATTTAAAAATGATCAAAACTTGTAAAAAAGGTAATGTACTAACAAATTAAACTCATTTTTACAATGCTTTCTTTCAAAATAGGAAACAAAATAGAAATTTACAAATAAACTATTTCTTGAAGCGTCCTCTAAAACCAAACTGTACTATCCTTTATTAAAGGGCAGCACTAAATTATTCTTCATAAATTACAAACAGCAAATGGACATATGTTATTTTACATGTATTTATTTACTTACATCATTTTTGGCCTGGCTCATGAGATTGCTACCTTGAATGAAGAAATACTGTCTGTCCCATCTATGTGATAGACCAGATTTCCTGTAATAAAAGAGATGAAAATGCTGTTATTGGAGGCTAGTCATTGTTAAAAGGAAATTAAATTGTAAATGACATTATGCCATGTTTGAATAATACAAATTGATCATAATATCTCATATAGGCTGTTTTCATTTAAATAGCACAAAACTTACCCAGAACTCTAGCGGTTCTCAAATACCTCATTTTAATTGTATTACCAGTAGAAACATGGAGCAGGTTTCAAATTTCAGAATTTTTCTTTTGTTACAAGATATCTTTGACTGAAGAGTTCAGATTACAAAATATAAAGAGAATATTAATGTGTACAAAGAATGTGCAGTGAGTAATCAAATAGCACTTTGAATTTGTTGCTGGTGGTGTTTCCCATTGTGCATCCTTGTTGGCATCTCTAGGTCTGGAGGGGACTAGAGCACAAAGTAGTATAATGGATCCAATCGACCATTCCTTGGGTAGATCTAGAATTAGAGTTGGGGTTTCATGATATTTACCTCCGGAGGAAGGAGGTTATGTGATCGGTCTCGCTTTTGTTTTCTTTGTTCATGTGTTCGTCTGTTATGCGCATGCGCAGTCAAACTCTTTAGCTAGCTAGCTATACGCGCGTGGCCTGTATATCATGTACAGATATCAATCACCAGTTATGCGACTATCTATGCAGTGCAGTTCGAGAGTAGAAAATTACCGAGATTTTCAGCGCATTTGTTTGCTGTTTTTGCAGGTATTTTATTCTCGTATATGTTTCAAAAGCCATGCAAACATGTAAGTAATGTAAAACATCGTAAGAATCTTTTTCTTCCTTTCATTCATTGCTTCATTTGATTGTGCAAGGCATTCTATCCGGCCCGGCAGGAATGCACACCACAGCAGTCAGCAAGCCCCTTCATCGGCCAGAACTCTGGCATAGTAATTGCCAGCAGGAGGCTTGTTTTGTGGATTTAATTTGCCGAAAATATTCAGAATCGCCGTGGAAAATGTCATAAAAAGACAGAATTAAATGAAAGCACACCTATACAAGATAAGCTTGGGCTATTTATTACGGAAAGAGGGTGCTTTGGTGTCAATTTGTTTCCCCAAAATGTAATTTTAAAAAATCATTTTCTTGTCAGCTGTCTGTACTGCTCATTCGCGCATGGCGGAGGTATGCACTCCCTGAGTGCAGCTATTTGTAGTTTATTTTGTTTTACATCCTGATCCAAAGGTAGCCACCAATCCCATTAATCACCATTGGTGGCATCTGTAGGTCTCAAGTGGACTAGATAGTAGGACAAAGTAGTAGGGGATATGTTTATTCCTTGAGGAAGGGGGAGGTTTGGGATAAGGATAAGGGTTCGTTGATCTAGTAGTGAAGCTGTCATCTTGTGCTGTTTACTCTTGATAACACTTCAAAGCATCATAACAGTTTAGGCTTGATGATATTTATTGTTGTCTTACATTCTGATCCAGAGGTAGCCCCCGATCTGATGTTTTTTCCTGTTGATCACTCTAGGAGGCATCTGCAGGTCTGGAGTGGGTTCAGGCACATAGTAGTAGGGGTTCTGGGTGTCAATCTCTCGCACTTGGTTCCTAGCACGCTCACATGTAGCACTCATCTCTGATAAGACCCTGAAAAAGAATGAAAAGATTGATGCAACATAATGCACATTAGCCTCTTCAACTGTTTCCTTGCCAGTTATGTAATATATGCCAAAGTATCATTACAATGTGTATTGCTTTGATTGGGAAAAAGGGCAATTTTACTGTGTTATGAATATTTATTAGTATTTAGCTGTGTAAATGAGAATAGCGCATGCAAGGACCTTCTTGAATTAATGTCAGCAGCGCAGAACAGTAAAAGATACTAGTTACACATGCAACATACATGTACCTATATTGGGTTCCCCTACAAGACAAAATAACCATAACCCTGAAAATTTGTCTTGCTTAATTGGATTTATCTAAGGCCCCCTTAAATTAAATCTATAAGCTTATGATAAAGGGGACTGAAGCCTACCCCTGCACACTCGTGTTGATATCTGACAAGTATTCCTCCGTCTGTCTGGTGAACATCTGTGACCCCATCTTGACGAAGGTCATGTGACCCTGTAGGTAGCCAATCATGGGCTCCAGAAGGCTGGTTGTGCGTTTGTACTGCAGTAGGTTCAGCGCTGTGTAGTAATTCATTGCAGTCTGTCAGCATGAATGAACAAAGGATAAGGACAAAATGTAAGCGAGTACAATGTAATAAAATATCTTAATGACCATCTGTACATGAATAAACAAATACAAGTAAAGTTAAAGTAAGTTAATTGCTTCATTGGTTTGTGAACATAAATAAACAAACATCAAACATCTCAGGTTTTCACAATATCAAGAAAAGTTTTGTTTGCATTATTTTCATGAGGTGAGAAACGCTTCTCTTGTATGATATATAGTTGAATCCCTTTGGGGTGATCTTTCGCACATGTTTATAAATTGATTATATTCCAACAAGGTGTGTGGGTTACAACTTTCCCTA
Organism: Echinarachnius parma; assembly: GCA_037951105.1. Taxonomy (NCBI): domain Eukaryota; kingdom Metazoa; phylum Echinodermata; class Echinoidea; order Clypeasteroida; family Echinarachniidae; genus Echinarachnius; species Echinarachnius parma. The sequence continues at coordinate 32,013 of JBAMJV010005880.1, forward strand.
AGGAATGCGCAAAGACAGGCAACAATAAGGGATACCACCTACATATAAAGGATTAACCCATTCGCGACTGATTGATTTTGCTACAAAATGAAATCTCCATATTTTGAACCCAATTAGTTTCTTGCTGTTGTTTCTTTACAGTTAATAGATCATTCTGACTAACCTGTTGGAGCTTTTTGCGACAGGAGTACAACTCATCGTTGACCTCTATACACTGCTTGGTTTCATGCTCCCTCTTCTTGGACACCTTGCTATACTTGGCAAGCACAAGGTCATGGTCTGCAAAACAAGCAAAATGGTCAAAAAAATCAAAACAAATACAACTTGAAAATTAAAATATAACAATTTCATTTTATTAAGTTATAAAATCAAAATACAATGATACATAATTTACACTGTAAAACAACGCTATATTTGCAAAGATGAAATAGGAATATGAGTAGGGACCATAATTAAAGACCAGAACGTCAATGACGTAGCGCTCATCCGGCATCTCGCAACATCAAATATCGCAAATTTCATGTGGTACACTTTTCAATTGGTCAAAAAATAAAAATTTGATGTCCTGGAAGGGACATAAAATTAAAAAAAAAAAAAAATTAGAGTGAAAAAAATATAAATTTGATGCCCCTGAAGGGACATGGGGAAAAAAAATAATAATAAAAAAAATTTAAAAAAAGAAAGAAAAATAAATAAATAAATAAATAAATTTAAAAAATAAATAAATAAAAATAGCCTAAATAAATGAATATTAAAAAAAATATATAAATAAATAACAAAAAAAAAAAAAAATAAAAATAGCCTAAATAAATGAATAAATAAAAAAAATAAAAATAATAATAATAATAATTTTAAAAAATAATAACAAATTACCATAATTAATTAATGGAGAAAAATTTCAAAATTCTGTGTACAAGTTTAGTGTACCAAAGTTAGCTCTACCAGATAAAACAAACCAAATCAAAATCGGTCGAGAAATGAAGGAGAAGAAGTATTTTTTGTGATTTCGAATAAATTTGCATAAATTACCATAGATAATGAATTTCATGATTCTGTGTAGAAGTTTTAAATCCCCCTCCTAGCCCTACTAGACAAACCAAACAGAATGAAAATCGGTCAAGAAATGAGGGAGAAGAAGCAATTTTTGTTATTTTGGAATAAATTTGCATAAATTACCATAATTAATTAATGGAGAAAAATTTCAAAATTCTGTGTAGAAGTTTAGTGTACCAAAGTTAGCTCTACCAGATAAAGCAAACCAAATCAAAATCGGTCGAGAAATGAAGGAGAAGAAGCATTTTTTGTGATTTCGAATAAATTTGCATAAATTACCATAGATAATTATTTTTCACGATTCTGTGTAGAAGTTTTAAATCCCCCTCCTAGCCCTATCATATGAAACAATCAGAATCAAAATCGGTTGAAAAATAACGAAGAAGAAGCATTTTGAAAACTGTGGACGGACGGACGGACGACGGACGCCACGCCATGGCATAAGCTCATCGGGCCCTTCGGGCCGGATGAGCTAAAAACTGCAACAGCAGTAAAGTACTTCATCAAGAACAAGCACCATCTCCATTTTTATAGAAATACAGAAATACCTTGGAAAATATTCCATGCCAAAACAAAGCAGATAAACAACAGATCAAACATAATAGGAACAAGGACGAATATATTGACAGCAGCTAACCACAAATTATTGGATTTACCCACAAAGTATTTAGTGAAAAGAATGTCAATGAATCAAAGTTTAAATTCAAGTTGTTTTCAACAGAGCTATTTTTAGAGGTGATTTCATGTGTTCAATATGTTGACTATGAATGTTTGATCTGGTTGAGGTCTGAGGCCCAATGTAAGCATGCAATTATGTTATAGTCAATGTCTGAGTCTTGTAGTTGTTCTTCTCTTGATGATAAATGAACGAAAATCTCACCACCCCATCAACATATCATTACCAACACAACATTAACAATAAAGAGAAGATTATCAATGTTGAAAAACCTTGTTCGTTGGTCCTATATAATTCCTTCATGCTGCTGATTTCTGCCAGGTCTCCATTGACAAATCTAGAGATAGGCTGAACAACTGTGTCTTCTAGCGAGGAAGACAGTGTTGTGTGCATTGTGCTGACCTAAGGTTAGAAATTAAGAGTCCGTTAAATATTTGAGCAAGGTTATTATATGGGCAAGTATCTAATATAATCATAAATAACTTTGTAATAATGATAAACAAATGGAGCTAATAATAATAATGTCAAATACATTCATTTTCATAAACTTTTTTTTCTTCATATTTTTCTATAGAAATTTACTGGGAATATAATGCCATCTAGTGGAATTTGAATTTGAGTTCTATTGAGGCAAAACAAAGACAAAGACATTATCAGGAAGCATCACTATTACTCAATTGTCAGAGCTCATTTGCAAAAGGGGTTAGATCCACTTTTTCAACTTTGGAGTAAAGCAGGTTTCTTTGTCAAACTTTGTACACATGCCTATGGGAATATGAAAATCGAACTTTCTATATTTTGATTTTGAGTGAGTAAATTGTCCTAAAATTTGGATTCTACATAGTTACGTAGCTGATTAATATGGGCGGCCGAAAGGATCATAATCAACGTCACTTCAAACAAACAACGGACAGTCATAAACAGACAACGGACGTAGCGAAACAAACAAAGACTTCGAAGGGTGAAAGGTCCATGCCAAACGAACAAAGGATGTTTAGAAACAAACAAAGGACGATTAGAAACAAACAAAGGACAATAAGAAACAAACAAAGGACGTTAAGAAACAAACAAAGGACGTTTAGAAACAAACAGAGGACAATTAGAAACAAACAAAGGACGATTTGAAATAAACAAAGGACGATAAGAAACAAACAAAGGACAATAAGAAACAAACAAAGGACGTTTAGAAACAAACAAAGGACAATTAGATAAGGACGTCAAACTTCGAATGGTGAAAGGTCCATGCCAAACGAAGAAAGGACAATCAGAAACAAACATAGGAGGATTAGATACGGACGTCAAACTTCGAAAGGTGAAAGGTCCATGCCAAACGAAGAAAGGACGATCAGAAACGAACAAAGGACGATGAGAAACGAACTGAACGTATGAGGACAGCAGAGGGCGTACTCGAGGTTTTTCTAATAAATCTATTACGTACGTACGGCTGATCTGAGTACTAGGCCTAATAGAGAATGTGACTAGTGTCGGGAGGGGAGGGCATAACAATGTTTGATGGATGGCTAGGGGTAGCCAAGGGGGGAGGGGGGGGGGGGGGGGGGAGGGCTGGATAAGGGGATATAAAGCAGTATATGTTACCTCCTTGGTTTTAGGGTTTTAATTAGATGTGAACAGAGAATGGGACTAGTGTCGGGAGGGGAGAAGGGGGTGGGCATAACAATGTTTTTATGGATGGATAGGGGTAGCCGGAGGGGGGGGGGGGTGGGGGTAGGGGGTAAGGGGATATAAAGGAGTCTATATTACCTCCTTGGTTTTAGGGTTTTAATTAAATATGAACAGAGAATGGGACTAGCGTTGGGAGGGGAGAAGGGGGAGGGCATAACAATGTTTTATGGATGGCTAGGGGTAGCCATGGGAGGGGGGGGGGGGGGGGTAGGGCTGGATAAGGGGATATGAAGCAGTTTATGTTACCTCCTTGGTTTTAGGGTTTTAATTAGATATGAACAGGGAATGGGACTAGTGTTGGGCGGAGAGATGGGGGAGGGCATAGGCAAGCCATGTTTCATGGATGGCTAGGGGGACCAAGGGGGGGGGGGGGGGGTAGGTCTGGATAAGGGAATATTAATCAGTATATGTTAATTCCTTGGTTTTAGGGTTTTAATTTGATATGAACAGAGAATGGGACTAGTGTTGGAAGGGGAAGGGGATAACAATATAATTGGAGCCCCCTCAGAGCATGATCAAAGCTAGGGTGCACCGCCCATCACGTTATGGACCCTCTTAGAAGACTGGGGGCTCCGTCTTTATTTTTTGGAGTCCCCTCTGATCATGCCAGAATCTAGGGGCACCGCTCATCTCTTTTGTGACCCTCTCAGAAGCCTGGGGGCTCCTTCCTTATGTTGGGGAGCCCCTTCCGAGCATAGAAAAATACTAGGACCAACACACATATAATTGGAGCCCCCTAGGAGCATGGTCAAAACTAGAGGGCACTGCCCATAACTGTGGGCACCGCTCATCTCTTTTGGGACCCTCTCAGAAGCCTGGGGGCTCCGTCCTTATATTGGGGAGCCCCTTCCGAGCATGGAAAAATACAAGGGGCACCGTCCATCTATTTGGAGCCCCTTCACAGCATGATTAAAGCTAGGGGGCATCTCTCATCACTTTGGGGTCCTCTTAGAAGACTGGGGGCTCTGCCTATCTATTTGGAGCCCCCATTAATCATACCCGAAGATTGGGGGCACCGCCCATCGCTTTATGGACCCTCTCAGAAGACTGGGGGCTCTGTCCTTATGTTGGAGAGCCCCCTCAGAGCATGGATAAAGCCTAGGGGCAACACACATATAATTGGAGCCCCCTCAGAGCATGATCAAAGCTAGAGGGCACTGCCCATCACTTTTGGGACCCTTTTAGAACACTGGGGGCTCCGTCCTTATGTTGGGGAGCCCCCTCAGAGCATGATCAAAGCTAGAGGGCACTGCCCATCACTTTTGGGACCCTTTTAGAAGACTTGGGGCTCCGTCCTTATGTTGGGGAGCCCCCTCAGAGCATGAATAAAACCTAGGGGCACCGCACGGAGCCCTCTCGGAGCGTGATTTATGCTAGGGGGTATCCCACATCACTTTGAGGGCCCTTTAATAAAACTGGGGGCTCCGTCCTAATTTTGTTGTAGCCCCCTCTGATCATGTCCGAAACTTGGGGGCACCGCCCATCGCTTTATGGACCCTCTAAAAAGACTGGGGGCTCGGTACTTATGTTAGAGAGCCCCTCAGAGCATGAATAAAGCCTAGTTTTGTTGTATCATTATTCAATACAGAGCCTTATTAAACAACCCCCCCCCCCCCTGGCTACGCCAATTAGTTTTGATTTCTCTTTATTGAATATAGAGATGGGGGAGGGCATAGCCATGTTTTATGGATGGCTAGGGGACCAAGGGGGGGGGGTAGGTCTGGATAAGGGAATATTAATCAGTATATGTTAATTCCTTGGTTTTAGGGTTTTAATTTGATATGAACAGAGAATGGGACTAGTGTTGGAAGGGGAAGGGGATAACAATATAATTGGAGCCCCCTCAGAGCATGATCAAAGCTAGGGTGCACCGCCCATCACGTTATGGACCCATCTTAGAAGACTGGGGGCTCCGTCTTTATTTTTTGGAGTCCCTCTGATCATGCCAGAATCTAGGGGCACCGCTCATCTCTTTTGTGACCCTCTCAGAAGCCTGGGGGCTCCTTCCTTATGTTGGGGAGCCCCTTCCGAGCATAGAAAAATACTAGGACCAACACACATATAATTGGAGCCCCCTAGGAGCATGGTCAAAACTAGAGGGCACTGCCCATAACTGTGGGCACCGCTCATCTCTTTTGGGACCCTCTCAGAAGCCTGGGGGCTCCGTCCTTATATTGGGGAGCCCCTTCCGAGCATGGAAAAATACAAAGGGGCACCGTCCATCTATTTGAGCCCCTTCACAGCATGATTAAAGCTAGGGGGCATCTCTCATCACTTTGGGGTCCTCTTAGAAGACTGGGGGCTCTGCCTATCTATTTGGAGCCCCCATTGATCATACCCGAAGATTGGGGGCACCGCCCATCGCTTTATGGACCCTCTCAGAAGACTGGGGGCTCTGTCCTTATGTTGGAGAGCCCCCTCAGAGCATGGATAAAGCCTAGGGACAACACACATATAATTGGAGCCCCCTCAGAGCATGATCAAAGCTAGAGGGCACTGCCCATAACTTTTGGGGACCCTTTTAGAACACTGGGGGCTCCGTCCTTATGTTGGGGAGCCCCCTCAGAGCATGATCAAAGCTAGAGGGCACTGCCCATCACTTTTGGGACCCTTTTAGAAGACTTGGGGCTCCGTCCTTATGTTGGGGAGCCCCCTCAGAGCATGAATAAAACCTAGGGGCACCGCACGGAGCCCTCTCGGAGCGTGATTTATGCTAGGGGGTATCCCACATCACTTTGAGGGCCCTTTAATAAACTGGGGGCTCCGTCCTAATTTTGTTGTAGCCCCCTCTGATCATGTCCGAAACTTGGGGGCACCGCCCATCGCTTTATGGACCCTCTAAAAAGACTGGGGGCTCGGTACTTATGTTAGAGAGCCCTCAGAGCATGAATAAAGCCTAGTTTTGTTGTATATTATTCAATACAGAGCCTTATTAAACAACCCCCCCCCCCCCTGGCTACGCCCAATTAGTTTTTTTGATTTCCCTTTATTGAATATAGAGCCATACACAGCAAGTCCACCTCCAGAATAATCATGGGGGGGGGGGGGGGGGGCATTTATGTAAGGAAATCAGAGCTCTTCTACAAATGGCAGCAAAATGTGTTTTCTTTCTATGGATATTGTTGCACCCTCCCCTCCCCCCCCCCCCCCCCCCCACAAAAAAATAAAAATAAATAAATCATCATCACCAACAAAAAACAAACAAAACAAGGCTCCAAATTCATATCAATGGATATCAAACAAAATCTGTTGATATTGATAGAGCTCTGTATGCTTACAATTACATGACCCTCCCCCCTCCCCCTCTCCCTATAATTTGCTTGTCACCTTGCCGGCTTTGCCCCCCCCCCCCCCCCAAAAAAAAAAACGAACTGAACATTTGAGGACACCAGATGGCGTCCTCGAGGTTTTTCTGTTTAATCTACTCTAAACGTTGTTTACCTGTATACTGCACGGACGGATGTCCAAAAGATTTTGTTTGATATCCATTGATATGAATTTGGAGCCTTGTTTTGTTTGTTTGTTGTTGGTGATGATGATTTTTTTGTTGTTGTGGGGGGGGGGGGGGGGGGGGGGAGGGGAGGGGTGCAACTGTCATTTGTAGAAGAGCTCTGATTTCCTTACAGAAATGCCCCCCCCCCCCATGATTATTCTGGAGGTGGACTTGCTGTGTATGGCTCTATATTCAATAAAGAGAAATCAAAACTAATTGGCGTAGCCGGGGGGGGGGGGGGGGGGGGGGGGGGTGTTGTTTGATCAGGCTCTGTATTGAATAATGATACAACAAAATTAGGCTTTATTCATGCTCTGAGGGGCTCTCCAACATAAGGACCGAGCCCCCAGTCTTTTTAGAGGGTCCATAAAGCGATGGGCGGTGCCCCCAAGTTTCGGACATGATCAGAGGGGGCTACAACAAATAAGGACGGAGCCCCCAGTTTTATTAAAGGGCCCTCAGAGTGATGTGGGATACCCCCTAGCATAAATCACGCTCCGAGAGGGCTCCATATATATGTGCGGTGCCCCTAGGTTTTATTCATGCTCTGAGGGGGCTCCCCAACATAAGGACGGAGCCCCAAGTCTTCTAAAAGGGTCCCAAAAGTGATGGGCAGTGCCCTCTAGCTTTGATCATGCTCTGAGGGGGCTCCCCAACATAAGGACGGAGCCCCCAGTGTTCTAAAAGGGTCCCAAAAGTTATGGGCAGTGCCCTCTAGCTTTGATCATGCTCTGAGGGGGCTCCAATTATATGTGTGTTGTCCCTAGGCTTTATCCATGCTCTGAGGGGGCTCTCCAACATAAGGACAGAGCCCCCAGTCTTCTGAGAGGGTCCATAAAGCGATGGGCGGTGCCCCCAATCTTCGGGTATGATCAATGGGGGCTCCAAATAGATAGGCAGAGCCCCCAGTCTTCTAAGAGGACCCCAAAGTGATGAGAGATGCCCCCTAGCTTTAATCATGCTGTGAAGGGGCTCCAAATAGATGGACGGTGCCCCTTGTATTTTTCCATGCTCGGAAGGGGCTCCCCAATATAAGGACGGAGCCCCCAGGCTTCTGAGAGGGTCCCAAAAGAGATGAGCGGTGCCCACAGTTATGGGCAGTGCCCTCTAGCTTTGACCATGCTCCTAGGGGGCTCCAATTATATGTGTGTTGGCCCTAGACTTTATTCATGCTCTGAGGGGGCTCTCCAACATAAGGACGGAGCCCCCAGTCTATTGAGAGGGTCTTTAAAGCGATTGGCGGTGCCCCTAAGCTTTTGGGTATGATCAGAGGGGTTCCAAATATATAGGCAGAGCCCCCAGTTTTTTAAAGGGCCCTCAAAGTGATTGGGGGATGCCCCCTTGCATAAATCATGCTCCGAGGGGGCTCCATATATAAGGGCGATGCCCCTAGGTTTTTTCTGTGCTCGGAAGGGGCTCCCCAACATAAGGAAGGAGCCCCCAGGCTTCTGAGAGGGTCCCAAAAGAGATGAGCGGTGCCCCTAGATTCTGGTATGATCAGAGGGGACTCCACAAAATAAGGACGGAGCCCCCAGTCTTCTAAGAGGGTCCATAAAGTGATGGGCGGTGCACCGTAGCTTTGATCATGCTCTGAGGGGGCTCCAATTATATTGTTATGCCCTTCCCCTTCTCTGTTCATATCAAATTAAAACCCTAAAACCAAGGAGGTAACATATACTGATTTATATTCCCTTATCCAGACCTACCCCCCCCCCCCCCCCTTGGCCCCCCTAGCCATCCATGAAACATGGCTATGCCCTCCCCCATCTCTCCACCCAACACTAGTCTCATTCCCTGTTCATATCTAATTAAAACCCTAAAACCAAGGAGGTAATATAGACTCCTTTATATCCCCTTACCCCCTACCCCCCACCCCCCCCCCCCCCTCCGGCTACCCCTATCTATCCATAAAAATATTTATGCCCACCCCTTTCTCCCCTCCCGACACTAGTCCCATTCTCGGTTCACATCTAATTAAAACCCTAAAACCAAGGAGGTAACATATACTGCTTTATATCCCTTTATCCAGCCCTACCCCCCCCCCCCCCTCCCCCCCTTGGCTAATCCTAGCCATCCATAAAACATTGTTATGCCCTCCCCCTTCTCCCCTCCCGACACTAGTCACATTCTCTATTATAGGCCTAGTACTCAGATCAGCCGTATGTACGTAATAGATTTATTAGAAAAACCTCGAGTACGCCCTCTGCTGTCCTCATACGTTCAGTTCGTTTCTCATCGTCCTTTGTTCGTTTCTGATTGTCCTTTCTTCGTTTGGCATGGACCTTTCACCATTCGAAGTTTGACGTCCTTATCTAATTGTCCTTTGTTTGTTTCTAAACGTCCTTTGTTTGTTTCTTATTGTCCTTCCAACACTAGTCCTATTCTCTGTTCATATCAAATTAAAACCCTAAAACCAAGGAATTAACATATACTGATTAATATTCCCTTATCCAGACCTACCCCCCCCCCCCCCTTGGTCCCCCTAGCCATCCATGAAACATTGTTATGCCCTCCCCCATCTCTCCGCCCAACACTAGTCCCATTCCCTGTTCATATCTAATTAAAACCCTAAAACCAAGGAGGTAACATAAACTGCTTCATATCCCCTTATCCAGCCCTACCCCCCCCCCCCCCTCCCATGGCTACCCCTAGCCATCCATAAAACATTGTTATGCCCTCCCCCTTCTCCCCTCCCAACGCTAGTCCCATTCTCTGTTCATATTTAATTAAAACCCTAAAACCAAGGAGGTAATATAGACTCCTTTATATCCCCTTACCCCCCTACCCCCACCCCCCCCCCCCCCCCTCAGGCTACCCCTATCCATCCATAAAAACATTGTTATGCCCACCCCCTTCTCCCCTCCCGACACTAGTCCCATTCTCTGTTCACATCTAATTAAAACCCTAAAACCAAGGAGGTAACATATACTGCTTTATATCCCCTTATCCAGCCCTACCCCCCCCCCCCCCCTCCCCCCTTGGCTACCCCTAGCCATCCATCAAACATTGTTATGCCCTCCCCTCCCGACACTAGTCACATTCTCTATTAGGCCTAGTACTCAGATCAGCCGTACGTACGTAATAGATTTATTAGAAAAACCTCGAGTACGCCCTCTGCTGTCCTCATACGTTCAGTTCGTTTCTCATCGTCCTTTGTTCGTTTCTGATCGTCCTTTCTTCGTTTGGCATGTACCTTTCACCTTTCGAAGTTTGACGTCCGTATCTAATCCTCCTATGTTTGTTTCTGATCGTCCTTTCTTCGTTTGGCATCCTTTCACCATTCGAAGTTTGACGTCCTTATCTAATTGTCCTTTGTTTGTTTCTAAACGTCCTTTGTTTGTTTCTTATTGTCCTTTGTTTGTTTCTTATCGTCCTTTGTTTATTTCAAATCGTCCCTTTGTTTGTTTCTAATTGACCTCTGTTTGTTTCTAAACGTCCTTTGTTTGTTTCTAAACGTCCTTTGTTTCTTTCTTATCGTCCTTTGTTTATTTCTAATCGTCCTTTGTTTGTTTCTAAACGTCCTTTGTTCGTTTGGCATGGACCTTTCACCCTTCGAAGTCTTTGTTTGTTTCGCTACGTCCGTTGTCTGTTTATGACTGTCCGTTGTTTGTTTGAAGTGACGTTGATTATGATCCTTTCGGCCGCCCATAGATTACTAGGGTCGATTATTCTGCAGCATTCGTGGTGACGTCATGCATGCGGGATATCATGTCAGCGCAGCGAGATCGAGAGACTAGACAGACATAAACCGGTGGCGCTGGCATGTGTGTTTTTTGCCACTGCACTGCACTTGCACTGGGGACTTAATCATATTTATCTCCTAATTTGCCTACCAATTGAGGAGACAGCACCATGACATGCTAGTTAAACATGCACAGTTTAATCTGGAAAATGTCCTAATAGTGCACAGCCTGCAATTAGTGGTATTCGGTCTCCGCATCAAACGTGAGTTCTACTTCAATTAGTTCAAATTTCTAAAATATTGACTTAAAATAAAATGTTCAACTTCAAGGAATCAAGCTTAATATTAATTAACAGATTAAACTAGTATTTATTTTATGTCAACAATTAACATTGTTGAAATGAGTCTGAGTTTTGTCTTTTGACTATGTGAATGTGAGTTTTGACTTTCCCAACAATCAAAAAAAGGCTGGTGGCTGAGAGTGAGATTTGAGACTTTTGAGTAAAGACGAAGACAAAGTCAAAGGCTGAAGTGAAGCACATCTACAAAGTATATGGTCCACTCAGGTGGACCATTTACACGCAATATGTGACGACACACATCAAAAGGGACCACTTCTCGCGTGCGTCCGAACCGAGAAAAATGAGTTGAATGTTAAAATTGTTAAAAAATCATGAATTTTATTTTTTTAGCGTGTTTGATTAAATGGAGTTTCCTCTACATTTTCATGAAATTTGCTATGAATTTGGTGCAATAATAAGTGAAATATTAGCGTTTTTCTAAGACATGTTCATTTCATTTTTCACCAAACGTTAAAACATAGAGCTCTTAGTTCGTTCGAATTCGGGGATCGAGTTGCCAAAACTTGACTCCGCCCCCTAACAACGAGATAATGATTTTGATTGGTTGACGCTAATTGGCATGTTTGGGACTGCGTGTGCTGCATGTCAACACTACATTGTCAATGCGTAACACGCGGAGTTTTAAAAGCTAATTATTCCAATGCAATGATGCATGGCAGTTTGTATACAACTGTAGTGACGTGTATATCGTCACACTGATCGACTGTGAAACTTTCTATGGCATTGCACCGAACATCTATAGTGCAGTGCCTACCTATTGTCCTATTGTTACTTTAACAACCACCTCGAATGCGAGTTGCGCCGACGATCGACACGCTTGTATGCACAATCATTATGGGCTGTTACATCAAGGTTTAGTGTGGCTTTTACCGTGGCTTTTACACTTGTATAGCGGTGTAAATGGTTGTGACAGCACTATTTAACGGCGCAAGCTAAGCGTTCTTAGGGGCCATGCACACATACACTCATCGCCATTCACTTACGTGTTCGAACGTGCTGTTGACATGCACCACATCTTACACAAAATCATGCTACTTCAGTAAGCAGCATCATCACCATTATCGATCACAATCAGGCGCTAATATATTTGTTTTATGCATTAACTCACCATTTCACTCCAGATGGAACTTTCAAAATGAAAATTCTTGTCCAAAATGTGTAAATTTAGCTAATTTTGGGTTAACGTCGACGTGAATGCCCGTTTCTAGCATGCTGACTGTGTTGTAATGGCGACTCGGTTTTTTCTGGTTCGTGTCCGAGTGCGCTCGCTACGCTGCAATTACGTACATGCGACACAATGCATTGCATAGCGATGTTTAGTTACGTGACGCTGCTACTGTGCACTCTCTTCGAGTGTCGACCATTCGAGATCGGATGTTGATCTTCCATCAAGACGTTGACTATTAACGCCGTAATTATGTGAACCAATGTCATCACGCTCTGCTACCAACATACATTCATGTGACTAAATGATTACGCCTTGTAAAAGACTAGTTGAACGAACTTTCATGTTTACATGTTATGCCATAGCCAGCCATAGCTGGCGCGTGTACAGTCGGCCTTTTCCTGCCAATTCCCGAAGGAAGACGGACTGACAAAATTTTCCCGCTGAAAATGCAGATTTGGTGAGCATAGCAGAACGTATTTTTATTAAAATTTGTATAATAAAAAATGATAAAATGTTGCACTAACCATTTATATATAGCTGGAGCGCAAAAGAAGTGAGAAGAGAAGGTATGTGAGAGAGAAAAATCGGAAAGGTAGCTTCGACCACGATAAGCACTAGTGTAAGGTAAATGGTTACTGTATACAGAACCATCTTACAGTGCAGATGTGGGGCCATGTACAAAGTACGTACGCATTCACGCCGATGCGTACGGTATGCGTACAGAGGGAGGGGGAGGGGATCCCACCGTTTGCGTACGCAAATTTTTTTATTATTATTAATACCCAGGCTCATAATGTTCCACGATGTATAATAGGTTGAACTGTCACTACTAAATCCAACCAAACAAGATAATTCCCCCTAATCAAAATAGCATAACGTTTTAACGAAAAGGTTTGAGCAAAATAACTCGGCAGGATTATTCCCACACTCATTGACTAATATCTGGGTAAAAATGAGATTGACCCGTAGAGTGACAGTTTTGCCTTAAAGTCCCCCAGCCATAATCAAAATAACGCAACCATTTTTTTTTTTACAAAAACACAAAACAATTTGAGCAAAATAACTTGGCAGGATTGTTTCTACACTTATTGACTAATTTATGTGTGAACATGAAAAAAATAGTGTTTAAAAACACTCCGTATTATGTGCGTACGAAGGGGTGGGGGGGGGGTCGTGGTTGGACCACAATGCGTTCGGGGCGCGTACAGTGGGGAGGGGGGGTCGTGGTTGGACCACAATGCGTTCGGCGGCGCGTACAGTGGGGGGGGGGGGGGAATCCATGTACTATACAATATACAATTTTACCGCGCCCGGTTCGGTTTGTTTATCTGATCATGATCAGCTGATCGATTCTTCGCGCGCCTGATCTGCTGCTGATCTGATAGCTGAGCTGGCGAAACCCAAGAACTCCTTCATAACTCCATCAGGGCAATTCCATGATTAGGTGGACACGACCCCAACATTTCAAAGTGTCTTTTTCTTACATTTTTTGGTTGTATATGATTAAAGACACATCAAAATTACTGGAAAGGTTATTTATTTTGCTTTGACTGTGGTAAAAGTGGGTTAAAATAGCGAATTTATATTGGTTATATTTTCCTGTGTTATTTCTAATGTAAGTTAAGAAAAAGTTGATTAAGCCATTATGAGCATGAAAATACACAAGACCTTACAAACTTATCATATTTATTTAGTGAGTACAAAGCTCTAATAGATTTATCATGCAAAATTAAGAATCTGAGTTGCTTATGCCAACAGTGAGTGAAATTAAAAACCATTGGTATGCCATGTAACGTTACTAACCAAAACATGGATTTATTTTTCTATAGAGAGAATGCAATGCCTTATAATATTCCTACTTCAAATGTTTCTCTTCCAGGCAATGCTCTATCAAATTTAAGGAACAAATTTTACAAATATTAAATGATGAATGTATTAATTATAAGCAGTCAAAATCTGTAACGTTACTAACCATGTAACGTTACTAACCAGTCTATGATACAGAGTGTAACGTTACTAACCATAACCACAGTGAAAGAGACACTTATAAGCTGGCCCTAATCAAAAGTGAGTGAAAGGATATGTAAAGTAAGACAAAAGAGGCCACTTTAGAACAATGGATGACCAATTTTTTAAAAGTAATGTGAGTTATTCAACCATGTGCAGCATCCCATGTGTGCAGCATCTCATATCTATGGTCTATGCAAGAACATGTGCAGTATCTGATGTTCAGCGTGAGCAGTATTTTAGTGTAAACTCCTCATAAATCTTTCTCCTGGAAAGTAGTCATTGGAAAATATTGTTGACTCTACTTTGACGAGCAGCGACCTGTCTTTGGTAAGTTGAATTATTATCATTTATACCCTATATCAAGGTATTTCGTTGTACTGAATACACTGTGTACAGTTTACACTGATTAATGATAATGATATACATTGTATTTACAGTGAAAACTAATATATTGATATAAAACAAATATATTGTCATGGATTACATAAACTTACAAGTTTATATTTAATGTAATTACACTGTCCAGAGATGTTTATGTTTGTGTGTTTTTAGGGGTACATTATGATTAGCCATGTCGGTTGCCATGGAAACTTGTATGTAAAAAAAAACATCTTTAGTGATGAAGCACTTGCAAAAAGTAGTATTTTAATTTAGTGAAAACTTCTAAGGGATACAACAAGAATCTTAAAACCAATTTTGTGACTGAAATATTTTTACAGGTATACTATATTTGTAACAATTGTTTTATCTCATTTGTTTGTGTCATATGGGAACTTTCCAACACTCACAAATAAGTATTCTACTCTGCAATATGATGCAGAAAATGTTCATCTTAATTAATTACTACTTGCCTATCTTTTAGTTCATGAATAAATTATATTTTGTTTTTATTTATTTTTCTATATGTAGGTCATGAAGCAAATTCAATAGTGAACTTGAAGAGGACTGGCTAGTATGAGGAGTACAAAGATAAGAAAGCAGTTACCATGAAGAGGAGCTGGGAGAAGAAAAAGATGCAAGAACATTCCCTACCAAAATGTGTGCAAAAACAGCTCCAAATTAAGAAGAAACTAGCTACAAACAAACATCTCTTTTTAGAATTCTATCTCTCCAATGATCATGTTTTGTATTAAAACACATAATTATTTTATTTACACAAAGCTACATGTATTTGAATTTGATACTATGAACAAAGTACTATTTAAAGTTTTTGTAAGAATCCAAATGTAACATTAATTGGATTATTGAACAAGTCAACAAATGACCATTTGGATTGATAGATCTCTACTCAATATTTGCCTGCTAAAATACTACAAATATTGAATCTAAATGCTTGCAAATAAACAGTTAACTGGTATTACAAAGTATGCATTATTAACCTACCACGTGATGAACTTTGGTGAACTATGGAATGTATCGGATAAGATATGTTTTCAAACAGTTTTCATGTTTCAAGTTGTGAGTTAAGAGTTTCTAGTTAAAGAATTTAAAAGTTAAGAGTAATATGGATAGTTATGTTGATTTACTTGTAATTCCTAAGTATTACTTGTGATTTTGAGGCGAAGGGAGGGTAAAAAAATGATGTTTGGTAACTTTTACCTTTGCACAGACAAAGTGTAACGTTACTAACCGTAACGTTACTAATAATGCTGTTAGGTAAAGAAAAAATCCCGGATCGATCTCAGATCGGTAGAATTCAAAATCGCTAACGAGATTCTCGGATCGGATCGGATCTCGGAAAAAAATAATATTGCAATTTGCTCTGAAAAAAATGCAGCGTTGTAGACTTATCTTTCTTGTTTTATATGCCAATAATATTAACAATGTTGACGCTTTGAGGCATGCACATATCAACCTTTACAGAAAAACAGTTACAGACTATTCAGAATTAACTAAGTTTCGCAAGAAAAGTATTTTTTCCGAAGTGAATTGGGCCTAGAAATCGATCGTTTGTTCAGCATCGCGCCACACATTCACAGAACTCAGCCGGCCAGTCACGGGGAAACATCACATGAAAATATGTACGATCTTCTTGGTGAGAGCCTTCAAAAAGTGGCTATAAATTAGCCTTTTTGTGATCAACACAATTTTGGTAGTCTACTTACATGATAACATGGCATTTGAAAGCTGAACAGATTTTAAAAAATACCCCCAAAACAATGAAAAACTGGGCTGAATATATCGATAAATTTCCAAAGCACGTTCGTGAGGGAAGGTTGAAGTAGTTACGGTACCGGTAGCAGCAAGTTTTCGAGCCGCTGCACTGCTGGCATGTTTCACGCATATTCGCTCGTGTACGGGTCTTTGTTTCATACGTCGGATAGGATTCATCCGCGATCTGTTATGTATTATACATGTAGTTGTTATTTACCGATTTTTTTAGTAGTTGTTTGCATTGCTTTGGGGCTCAGTTTTTTTCTGTTCAGCTTTTAAACGCCATGCAATCATGTAAGTAGAATATCAAAACATTTAAACATGGTGCAAATAACCAAAATACGTATTTTGAGCCACTTTTAGAATGCACTGGCTGATCAGCTCGATCATACAGATATACATCTGAAGTCTCCCCGAGAGTGTCGGCCTAACTTTGTGTGCATTTCCGTCGGCAATATCGTTCAAATGACTAGCAATTTTGCGCATCCTGTTCAATTTTCGACTGCGAAACGAATTAATGAACCAAGAATTTCTCCAAAATAACCACTCATAAAGTAAACAATATTGATTCCCCCATTCTTTATTTAAATTACACTACTTAATGGACTGTCAAACATACACATTTTTAATAATTACTGGAGAAAATGGGTCGGCAAAATCTTCCGATATTTTCTACCGAGAAAATTTATTTCTCGGATCCGTCTCGGATCCGTCTCAGAAGCGATTATCGCCGGGAAATCGGATCGTTCCCGGATCGGATAACAGCATTAGTTACTAACCATGATTTTGGAGCCTAATGAAAAAAATATGAGTCAAGATGCTTTAATTATTGGCTGAAACATGTGCCAACTAACTAGAAGTAAAATGAATATGGCACTTTGTTGGAATTATCTAAGGTTTAGAAGACTTCTCATTTGAAAACATTGATTTTTTCCCATGTCCTTTTTTTGTAACGTTACTAACCGACAATAAAAGTTGCCATGGCGACGCGAATATTAGTTCAATTGTGTTCATTTTGTTTTGTATTATAGACCTAGGGTGGGTGAACATGTTGTAACATGATTGTGACTTGAAATTAATAGATGGTGGTGTTATAGTAGAATATGCTATGAAAATATGCTGTAAATGTAACGTTACTAGCTCCGTGGAATTGCCCATCATAATTTCATAACTAAAGAACTCGATTTTGACCATGGCCAATATGTATCGTATCTGTAATTCCAATATACAATTAAAAAGTATTTATCACTTGTGTAATTGTATGTGTGGCAATGGCAATACTTATCTGTAAACTATTTACTTAACACCAATCGTATTAGTAATGTCATCCAAATATATTTTGTCTAATTTGATACCATGTTATTTTGGTGTTATATTTTGATACATGGTTTTATCATTATTTATACAATTAAACAGGACTTATCACTATTGTGATTCGTTGTGTGGCAATGGCAATTCTTATCTGTAAACTAAACAGCAATGTGTATGTGTGTGCATGTGCGCGTGCGTGTGCTTGTAAATAATCTTTAATAGGCACTAAACAAGCTCTTAGAAATCGGGGTAACACAGGATGCAGGATGCGCAATAATCGGGGGTATAAGTTCTGCGCCTTATTGTATTTCGTTCTCGGGCGTGGTAGTATGTGTATGGAACTATGAATAGGGAAGGGAATGAATAGACCGCTTACTTCGATCAGCCAAGCATGACGGCGGCTATCACGATTTCAATGGAGATCCATGAAAGGATGATGCCGACCATAATAATCAACACGATGCATATCGAGCCATCAGCGGTATATTTATTCACGTATTAATACTAATGATAACAGTTTAAGATAATTATGTCAGAAGGATTGTAACTCTTTTCATATACTCGCTTAGATCTGCATAGTAAACTCAATTAGGCATCATTCTACACTTCACGCAATTAACGCTTCTCATTCACTGAAATTCAACCATGCCCACGGTAAATGCCGCCCCGCACGATCATCGCCATCTCTATTGCCCATCATCACCATCAATATAAAAGTAGAAATACAATAATTAAATTAAATTAAATTAAAAGAAATTTTAAAAAATAACAAAAAGAATGAAATACGTAAGGTGAGCCCCCATGTAAGTCACGGTCTCCCAATTAATCCAACCATTATCATCAACAAAGTTGTATGCAACATTATCATTGTCGTCATCGTTGTTGCATTATGTCAAGGAATACCCACTGGCGAATCTATTTAGCTTACAAATTGGCAACGACCAAAAACAAGTGCTACTAACGAGCACGCTAATGATCAAATTGTTGCTGTTTTTTGCGACATTCAGCGCTGTTATTTTGTTGCTTTTTTGTTGAGTTTTAGTTTGTTTCTGCTAAGCTTTCAATTGTAATGCAATTTTCTAAGTAGAATATAAAATCGTTGGCATTGTGTAGATCTTACAAATTATTATTATTCGCGACTTTTTGAATGAGGGCAGGTCCAAGCTATTTGACTTGTGACGTACGGGACATTCACAGCTTTCAATTGAATATTATTCAAAGGAAGGAGCTATGATCTGGAATCTTTTTGGTGCTTTGGAAAGCTACTTGTAGTCCCTTCCTAAAATGCAAAAAAAAATATTCAAAACGCTCGTTAAAATTTAATTATGCTAATAAATATGCAGCGTGACGTACGGGACCAGAGAAATTATGACTTTAACAAAAAAATGTGTATTATGAAAACTCTCTGAATCTACATGGCAGATAACAACTTATTCCTGATACATGCATTTAGTAACCATTAATATACACACTGCAAAAACAAAAAAAAATTATGACCTTTTATCCCATGATAATTAATGAAAGAAAATAGGTATGCGCGTGACGTACGGGACATGTGACGTACGGGACATTTTTCCCTCATGTTTTATTTGTCATTTTCCTGCTTTTATTTTTAAATCTTTGGGTCCATTTTGCAATATATTTGTTCTTATTGTATTTATTCAATATTGTGATGATTTAAAACTCAAAAACAGCTTCCGCAATACATTATAATAAGACTTTAACAAATTGAAGCTCTGAAATCCGATAATTTGCATTAATTATGCTAATAACTAATTAAGAATTAATATTTTATTTGGCTTCAAAAGATGTGGGATACATCTATCTGATGTAAATTACTTTCAATATTGACAAAAAAGATTTGAATATGAGAAAATTAAACAGAATCATCATAAATTTGGCAACTTACATGAAATCCTACACATGGGACTATTGAGAAGAAAAACTAAAAATATTTTGTGCCTTTTTAGCACTTTCTTGCAGTTTTTGAACCTGTTTGGAAGGTCTCAGTGTACTGAACCTATGTAATACTATATTTCCTTCATTGACATGCAGTTTCCCTACTCAAATTGACTGTCTAGTATTTTAGATAATTATTTAAAGGTAATTATGAGGTATTTCAAATTTCCCCCTCCAGACACATTTTCATCAGTATGTAGCTATAACGCGAAGTATGATGTGGTAATTATGTAATTACTTTTAGAGGTAACTCCTAAAGGTAAGACCTATTTATTCTGAAATTTTTAAGACTATCTAAGCAAGAATTATTATGATTATCAGTGGTAAAACACAAAACAAATAATTTTCACCTGGCTTGCCATTGCTTTAACACTGAAAATGTCCCGTACGTCACACTTTTGTCCCGTACGTCACATGTCTTAATTAGCTAATAAAATCAAAACGAAAAATGCTGTTTTCATAAAACTTAGCTAGCCAGTCAAGAGTATGATAAATTAGAACTTCACAAAATATGAAAGAAAAAAATTAAGTGTTTCATACTGAAATATTAAAAAAAGGTGTTCATTTTTGTGACGTACGGGACATTGCAGTTTGGACACGCCCTAAATAGTATAATTAATTAATTTTGACACTTAAAAATTTGGTCAACTATTACTAGTGATTAGTTTTACTAGTCCCCATATTTGAAATTAAAGCTTGATTGATAAAATAAAAATAGAAATACAATGTCCCGTACGTCACGCTAATATTTGAAATATGCAAATTAGATGCTCACTACTCGTTAAATATGCATATTATGCAAATTTCTGTACTAAAAATCTAAACTTCAGACTTTTAGCTTTGAAATGATACCAAATTTGTAAAGCTAAAATGAAGATGAATTTTCACCATCAAGGGGGACATTAGCTTGGACCTGCCCATGAACCACCTGCACTGGCGCCGAGTGCTATGAGTATTAGTACATCGATGCGCGAGCTCTGACTCCCCGGCTACGTCCGGGAGCGGAGTTCTTGGCGAGTATAGGGTACGTACAGGTCTGCTTGCTTACAAAAGTTTTTTTTATGAGCCGTTAAGTCGTGAAGATGAAAGTCGATATCATGCTCGCATAAGTGAAAAGGCTCGACTGAGCAAAAGAACTTAGACACAAAACCAATCCTAGCAAAGTCATGCGCGAGCGCACACACAAAACCGCTCGTTATACGCCTGAATGGTCATGGTAACTAGGTCTTTTGGGGGTCTTTTGTTCCGTCCGATGTGAATAGAACGAACCCGCTCGATCCTTTAAGGATCAATGATTGCACCTGCCAGCTCCTTAAAAATCGAAAGTAATCTTTGAGGGCCGTTTTCTCGATAAAATAATTTTCAAAACGCCCCTCCAACGTCTCTTTTAAAACCATGTATCTCCGCAATAAAACAAAATTATGTATCATGTTAGGTATCAAATTAAAGAGGAAGAAAAGGAGAAAACGACCATACTATTAACTCAATTTCGACCTCGGTCGAGAAGTGCACCTTTTTGTCGTGTGTCATCACATATATATGGTAATACACGGGAGATTATCATACTGCCTATTCATACACTGTACCGTTCATCAGTTGAACGTTGTGTGTTAGGATGCATTGGTAACGAAAACAGACGGGAAATAATCATTTTTTTTCTACATTTTGCAATCTTCAAAACAACAAAGTCGGTAATTCTTATCAAAGTATATGACTTAGGGATCACATAAACGAAAGTTTGTTTGCATTTGCTGGTAAACTTAGGGAGAAATCGGCCGACAAAAATTGTTTATGTTTTGGATAATGCAGCAGGCGGAAGAGGTTGATCTCCACACAATGCTACTGCAATGTACCTATGTGTGAAGTGAAGGGGAATTTGTGACTATGAAATGCATACTGCCGAGTGCAGGTGGGGAGATTTTGATTGATATTCTGCGAATTCATACGGTGAACCATTCATACACAGGCACGGGTGGGCATTCACTACAGACTACGGTCTACCAATCCATGGATATGGCATGCACAACAAAACTCATAAGAACTGATGCTCTATGCAATTTGTATACGTAGAGCATCGGTTTAGCCAAAGAAAACGTTAGGAAGACTAGTCAGAGTCCGAAATGGCCGATAATAACATTAACAGTGCAAATGCGAGTGTGCGGTAGCGCACTTGCACTGTTGCTACATACAGTGTATGTGATATGTATATCGGCCATTTAGATTATCACACACTGACACAGCTGTGGCTAAAAAAGTGCCGATCGGATATTTCCGAGTTTTTTGTCCATCAAATCAAAATCGACCCTGGATTATGAAGATAATGATCTATTATTAAGAGGCGTGTAAAAGTTTAGGTAAGAAATAAATTCTGGTACGATTATTGTCATGTTTTTAGTCCGGAAAAAAAAAGTTACTATGCAAATGAATAGCTTTGCACAATGATTATGGCCAAAAATGTACGAAAAATTGAAAATATGTCTTCCTAACATTTTCTTTAGCTAGCATCGGTTAGAGCATTGGTTCTTTTGGTCATGCATGCAAAGTCATGGGCACGCTTCGGGTGAAGGCTTGCGCTCGTAAATCAAAATAAACAGTTGCAGCAAATTTGGCATTCTCTAGACGAGCCCACGATGCAACTTAACATGCATGACAAAGAGAACAAAATAGAGCATGGATTCTTTTAGTCATGCATTCCAAGTCGTTGCCAATGCCATGTCTTCGAAGAGAATGCCGCAAATTATATTATAACATATTTTGAGGATTTCTTCATTTTCTTGTCCTATTTTTTTTTAAGGCAAGCTCTTAAATTGAAACAGTTCGCATCAAATTATTCTCGAGCAAGACGAGCATCAAATACTTCTTGAGCATCAAATGCTGGTTGATGCTAACTGTTTCAGGTGGCACCAGGATTTCAAAAGTGGGGGAAGTTAAGACCAACCTGTATCTCGTCCCGGTCTGTATTGGCTGACAAACAAATTTATAAACAAAATAATTATGTTGCTCAAGGGCCAAAGTTCGATCCAACTGGTGTGAGGGGCAAATACTCCCCCCACCCCCCCTCCAAGCCTTCAAGACACCCCCCCCCCCCCTTCTCAGTGGGGTACATGTAGCTATGAAAAGGCACTTAATTTAACCAATAAAGAAATACATAGTGTGCATGCCCCAACTAGTGTGAGGGGCAAATACCCTCCCCCCCCCCCCCCCCCCGCCTTATTTGTTATTTAATTTTGAAGCTACGGGAGTCCAAACATGCTGAAATAAACTTTACGAGTGCATCTTGTAGAAATAATAAAGTTCCTTCAATTTCCAGATAATGAGTCCTCTACTTTTTCAGCTAAGGCTAGCAAATTTAATAAAAACCAATGTCTGAAATTGATCAGAAGAAATTGTTAGATTGCACTGGTTGCTAGGTGTGGCTATAACTTAGCAACAATACAACCTTGGGGCAAACATTTTGGGGCTTTTCCATCAGACACTTGGGAGCACACTTGGTGCGAATCAGCGAAAAAAATACACGGGGGCGCCCCCGAAATGCCCAAATTGGCCCCCCCAATTTTTTTTTTTTTTTTTTTTTTTTTTGGGGGATTTTTCTGTTTGGATTGTGATCAAATGCTTATAAAATGATCACTTACAGCATTATAGCTTATTAGTAGCCCCTGAAATTCGAAAAAGAGCCCGGAAATCTGTAGCCCCCGAAAGTTGGAAAAGTAGCCCCCGAAAATGGAGCCCCCGAAATAAAAATATTAATTTTTTCGCTGGTGCGAATTTGAGCAAAATTGAAGGGGGTTGAGTGACACACATTGGTTGATTGTTGAATAAATACAGACATAAATGCTCCAAGATTCTTACAACTCATTACAAATCTAGGCCTGCATACAATTGGCAATATTCCTCTCATTCTTGTGGATGAAAGATTTTTATTGTTGGGCAAGTCCAAGCTATTTTGTAACTGTAACGCGCGGGACATCAGAGCGATAAAGAGAGCTTACTCTTATAAGAAATATTGAAACACCAATTTGTTTTACATTTTAGATGCTTTAGAGCAAATTCTATCAAACGGCAAAAAAAAAAATTTAAATTCCCCATGCATTAATAATTTATGCGACTTTTTGCTAGCGTAACGCGCGGGACCAGAGAAAGTTGGTATTTTTAAACTTTGACTTTGAATGTGAATTCCTCTGAATTTATATACAATATCAAAACATGCTTAGTATGGTCTTAATGTGCATCTTGTGCTCTACCAGAATATGAAATTTCATCATCTCAAAACTTTAGAGTTTCACACAGGATCAATTTGAAAAAAGATTGTATTGTAACACGCGGGACATGTAACACGCGGGACATTTTTCTACCATGCGTTTTACATAGGCCCACCCCCCAATTTGCCCTTATTATAGATATATCAAGAATTTGTGCTTGGAAAATGCTCATCTTATGCATAAATGTTCTTTATGACATTTCCTAACAACATTTAAAAACAAAAGATGCAAAAGCGAATATTTTCTTTGTTTTGGGAAATTCTTATGTATTTCTTTGTTTTTCAACTTCCATTTTTACATCTTTTTAAAAAAGAAATCAATTATTCACCACTGTCAAACAATTTTTATCCTAAAATTAATTATTTGCAGTGATTAAAATGAGAAATTATTGAGTTTTTATCAATCCTATGAAAAAACACTTTTTCCATAGGAATTGTACATAAATCACAAAATTATGCAATTTCCAGATTGACTTCCACTTCGAAAAAGTCATGTGCCTTTGTAAGGGTACAAATGTTTGTCACGAATTTGGTCTCAAAAGTTGCGCAAGACTTAATAGAAAAAACTTGTTAAGTGGCAGGCAAATTTCCTTGCGTGTTACGGAATGATCGTAAATAAGCCAATAGGCCAAAACAAGATTTTCAAAAACCCATTGCTTTACTGTATAGATTGTCCCGCGCGTTACAAAATGTCCCGCGCGTTACAAAATCTAATTATTGATTTATGCTAATTAGGTAAATGTGATAACTTTTTGTTGCTATGTTATGGATGTCCCCCAAGGTAAATTAGAACTTTGTAGAGTTTCAGAAAAATAAACCTTTTGATTAACGAGTAATCAAAACAATAAGATGTAAAAATGTAACACGCGGGACATGCTAATTTTGGAACGCATCTAATATGCATATTGAATGAGATAACAAGCTGAAAATTATAATCCAACTTCCTTCTGTTAATGACATCAGGTCAAGCCAATAATAGGCAAAGAATCATTAAAAGCATTTTAAATATGATTTAATTTGTCTTTAATTCAGATGTCCCGCGTGTTACGACTATTTACATATTATGCAAATATATTTGATTATTACTACTTATTGGAGACAAGTTTTTAATTTTTGTTTTCAAATTATTAAAATTTAATATCTTAGCTTTAAAATGACATCAAGTTTCACTCAATTGGGTGAATATGAAAATTTACCCCCTTGTGAACAAATACCTTGGACTTGCCCTGTTACTTATTGCTTAAAGGGATAGTTGAGTTCTGGTAAGGAGAGTACAGTTTTGGTGAAACTGAATTTTAGTAACCAAAACCTGCATCATTACATTACAAACTAATAGTTATAACTAGAAATGAACACAAAATTACAAATGACGTAGTAAAGATCATGTTATTCAAAAATAGCCGTTAAAACGTAAGAGGGCGCTCTCTAAACACTAATCGGTTTCAACCATTTTGAATAAAATATTGTGCATGTGATGTTTTGTTGAAATAGTGATTAGATAGAGAAATAACCAACAACTATTTAAATACCTACTTTGTAACTTTTTGAAAAGAGGAAGCATTTTTTTGAATTTTTTACGGCTGGTTCAAAATTCTCTAATAAACCTGGGGCAGAGCTGCCAACTAGTACGGATTTTCCGTAATTGGTACGGAAATTGACGACCATTACGGGAGTACGGAATGGCGCTTAAAAATTACGGGAAAAAGAAAAAAAAAAAAAAAAAAAAAAAAAAAAAAAAAAAAAAAAAAAAAAATCGATTTTTTTTTTTTTTTTTTTTTTTTTTTTTTTTTTTTTTTTTTTTTTTTTTTTTTTTTTTTTTTTTTTTTCTCCCCCCCCCCCCTTTTTTTTCTTTCTTTCCCCCCGTATATATCCGATATCTGTCCGTTTTGGCTCTACCAGTCTTATCTCCCTATCATTAATTCTCTTACCATTTGTTTATTTGTTTTGTTTATTTGTGATACATGTAAAATACCTTCACTTTAGCATTAGCAGGGTTCAACGTGCCATTTTTTTTCTTCTTTTTTTCGGTTACCCGTTCTGCTAAACGTTTTTGCCGATGACGGTCGGTTAACCGTCGTGTAACCATTTCACTAAACTTATAGTTTATAGAGCCGCGTAGGAAATTACTGTTTTCTTCCCCAAATTACTGATTTTGAGCCTTGAGAGTACTGATTTCATGTTCTAGAGGTTGGCAGCTCTGCTGGGGCCCCAGCTTTATTACAAATTGTTATATTTATGGATATTTCAGCCGTCTCTGAACCGATTTTGATCAAACAAAGATGATTTTATTATTCAAATATTATGCTCTTTCAAATTTTACACTCAGTTTTTCATTACCTCACAAAAAAAAAAGTAGTCTAGCGCCCTCTCTACCAAAACTCAACTATCCCTTTAAAATCAGTCAGTTTATTAGGGCAAGTCCAAGCTATTTGGCAGCTCTGAGGCCTGGGACATCACAGCATTAGCTTACTCGTGTAAGAAATATTGAAACAACATGTTTTAAAAACATTTTAGATGCTTTGGAGTAAACAAAGTTTGAAAGGGGGTATATTGGAATCAGCGTAACCACAATTTTGCACCCAAAATAAGGTAACTTTGAGGAGCGAACTACTAACACAATTTTTGAGCAATTTTAATGAAACTAGGTACACTTGACGTTCTCGGGGTAAGGGTCACAAACCAGTACTGCCGGGGTAATAAAGGGGTAGTTTAGTTTTGGTAGAGAGGGCGCTGCACATCACAATTTTTTTGTGAGGTAATGAAAAACTGAGTGTCAAATTTGAGAGAACATGCAATTTTAATGGCAGAATAAACTTTATTTGGTCAAAATCGACCCAGAAACGGCTGAAATATCAATAAATATATCTGATCTTATAATTATTTGGGGCCCAAATAATAAGATGGTTTTTTCAAAAAATTTAAAAAATGCTTGCACTTTTTTAAAAATTTTCAAAAGCATTTTTTAAATAGTTGTTGATCTCTCTATTTAATATTGTTTCAATAAAACATCACATGCATAATTTTGTATGAAAAATGGTTGAAACCAATGCCTTTTTAGAAAGTGCCCTCTTGTGTTTTAATGGCTCTTTTTGAATGATAACAGGCTTTTTACTTAGTCGTTTGTAATTTTGTATACCTTTCGAGCATGGTGGAGTTAACTAGTAGTTTATAATTTTACTGTCCAGGTTTGGTTACTAAAGTTCAGCCTTACCAAAACTGTACTACCCCTTTAATCACATTTGTCATTCAGTGATATTTCTAGTTTTTGTACAAATTTATGCTGCCTTAACGCTTGGGACCAGAAAAGTTATTTCTGACAAATAATTGGGGCTTTTTTGTTGTTTTAATTTTGGGGCAAAATTTTCCTGAAACCATACGGGCAATAGACCGCTTCTGTTATGTATGCAAATAATATGCGTATGACGTAAGACTCCCCGTTAGCAAGCTTAACAATAGTAACTAGGTCCGGCAAGCATATTATTTGCACACTACAGAAGCTAGAGACCTGCGTACATGTATTATTAACCCATCAGGACTGACTGATTGTGCTACAACATGTATTCTCCACAGACCCATTTGGGGACTAGTCCTGAACGGCTTATATAAAATATGCCACCCTTTCTATTAAGGTATGTAATGCAGGCCTCCACACTAACTTTTTTCTCTACTGGCCCGTTCGGGCGAGTAAAATCATAAATGTTCAAATTTTACTTGCCCAAACACAAAATTTACTTGCCCGCTTACTTGAGATCTACATGTAAGGAATAACATTCTACTCTCGCAGCTGAAGAGAAAGTTAAGTTGCCCAATCGGGCAAACAAACTAGACCATTTGTGAAATTTGTCTTGCCCGACATCAATTTTTACTTGCCCCGGGCAAGCAGGCAAGTGCCAGTGTCTCGAGCCCTGTGTAATGTGAAATTTGTACAATTTTATAACATAATTGGTACAATTGAAAATGAATTTGTTTCACTTAAATTGTTATTAATTTATTTATTATTACTTTTTATCTTCCACATGCAGGGAACCTGGGATATTTGCTGTACTTTCAACTCATTTTCTACTACATTTTCTACTTGCTAGCATCGCTCTTGGACAGACAGTGTACTTTGCAGATGGAAACTAAAGGAATCTAGACATCATTAGAACGCATCGAAGCATAATTCGCCAATAAGTCACCATGAGTCGCCAGCGAGTTGGGCAGCTTTTGAAAGTGGGTGACAAGAGGGAGGTATTTGTGACCGCCTTCGAAGTGGAGAAACAAGAAAATGCCTTCAGGTTTTGGGGACAGTTTGACAACGAAGCGGTGGAGAGGTTGGAAGACTTGATGCAGGAAGCTCAAGTCCTTGCAGAGCAAACGTCACACCCGCCGCAGGGGACGCTCTCGCAAGGGGATGTCTGCCTGGCAAAGTTCATGGAAGATGGACAGTGGTACCGCGCTAGAGTTGAGAGCGTCACGGGAAACGACGTCATTGGATACTTCCTGGACTTCGGCAATACAGAGATCATCCCTCGTGCCATGGTGAGGAACGTAGAGAGAAAGCTTCTGGAGATGCCACCCCAAGCAACCAACTGCAAACTAGCAAATGTGGAACCAGTACTCGATAACTCGTCTCTGAAAGCCGGCACACATGACTACCTTCGGAAGCAGCTCGAGTATCAGACATTTCTCTCAGAAGTGATCGCATCGATAGCAGGAAACATGGAAGTGAAGCTTTCAGATGTGGGAAGTGGCAAGGACATTGCGCTCCAGATCATCCAGAGCGGGTTCGGAAGGAAGGCAACGGGGGAGGCAAGTCCCTCCAAGCGAGTGGGATACAAGACAATGGGGTTGGAGGTTGGTAGTAAAGACAGAGTGTTTGTAAGCAATGTCGTCACCGCAAACCAGTTCTGGATCCAGCAGGAGAGTATGACCAAAGACTTGGATGAGTTAATGAATGACATGCATGCGCACTACTCGGAGGCTCCAGCTAGCAAGCAAAAGAACAGATACTCACGGGGAGACCCATGTGTGACAACATTCTCAGATGATGGCAGCTTTTACCGTGGGCAGGTTATGAACACTATTGGGTCAGACAAGTACGAGGTCTTCTATGTGGACTATGGAAACTCTGATGTGAAGGCAGCTGAAGAGTTGATGAACATCCGATCCAACTTCCTACTCTTGCCTGCAGTTGCTATTGAATCTTGCCTAAGCGATGTGGACCCATTTACTTGCAGTTCGGATGAAGCAGCAGCGAGGTTCGAAGAACTTGTAACAGAAAAAACAATATGCTGCAAAGTAACCAGAAAGGTTGGAGACAAGTGTTCGTTGCTTATGATTGATCCTGCAGGAGGGGAGAATGCAGACATTGCTAGTGTGTTAGTGAAAGAAGGATTAGCAGCACGACCCCAAGTTAGCAGCACACCCACTAAGGCAAGTCCACCGCAAGGCTACAGTGCAAGAAATGTACCAGCTGCCCTCTCACCAGCCAAGGAACTGGATTTCCACTCTCCAAAATTCAAGAAACCTCAGATTCAGATAGGAGATAAGCTAGAAGTGCAGCTAACAAATGTCACCAGTGGAGCAGAGTTTGCATGCCACCTGGTCAAGGACGAGGCCAAATTCCAGGCCATGATGGACAATCTGCAGCAGACGTATGCATCAAGTTCACCTGGCAACCATGGTGTGAAGGTGGTAGCAGCAGGCTTACCCTGCTGTGTGCAGTTCTCGGAGGACAACTTGTGGTACCGTACAGAAGTGACGTACGTCCGAGGACAAGATGTGGAAGTCCGTTACGTTGATTTCGGGAATAGTGAAACGGTGACTAGGGCACAGCTTAAGAATCTAAAGCCCCAGTTCTTCAGTTTGCAAGTGCAATCTGTAACATGCACACTGGAGGGAGTTCCTTTCAATGCTGCTTCCAAGTCACAAGAAGTACAAGACTTCCTTGACTCCACGGTCGCCGAGTTTGATTTGACTGCAAAGTTTGTAAGCGAGCAGAAAGGTGTGTACACTGTACAGCTCACCGATCCGTCAAGTGGGGACAACATCAATGCCATGGTGAAAAAGATGCTCCCTGATGCAAGCCCAAAGGTGCGCTCACCCAGGGAAGAAATGCAGCAGGATTTCCGCACACAGAGTCTGCAGAGGGGAGAACAAGTGAAGGTCTTTGTAGGTCACGTTGACGAGCAGGCAAAGATTTTTGCTCAGAAGTCGGCAACGGTAGGGGAACTCGAAACCCTCATGGAAAGCATGAGCGATCATTTCATGCAATATGGAACAACCGTACCCAACATCAACATTGGAATACCATGTGGTGCGCAGTACTCTGCTGACGACGGCTGGTACAGAGCCAAGGTTACTGGCATTCGCAAGAATGGAGCAGTAGAGGTAATGTTTGTGGACTATGGCAACTCTGAGATGGTTGAGCCAAGCAAGATCAGACACTTGACGCAAGACATGATGAAGCTACCTGCCCAAGCGATACCATGTGTCCTCCAAGGTCTTCCTGCTGGTCAGCAGACAAGTGATGAAGTTGCCACACTTCAGGAGTTCATCGAAAGCGAATGCACACTGGAAGTAAAATCAAAAGACAACTCAACTGGTGTTTATGTGGTGAGGATGACAACTGCTGATGGAAAATGCATCAATGATCAGTTCAAGAAAGCACCCCCAGTTTCCAATAACAGGCAGATGCCCAATGACCACAATGTGCGCTCCCCACCGAGAAGTGATGGATTTGGAAGCAGGTCAAATGACAGGTCTAGCACCAGCTTTGGTGTAAAATCCCCTCCACGGAATGACAGATTGGACAATGACAGGCAACAGAGAGACGGTCAGCAAAGAGGAAAAGGTGGGAGGTACAACAATGGTGATGTACCGGATGGTCAGAGGCTCTCTGCTCCACGTTCAGACAGAGTGTCAGTGTCGTCAAACGTTTCAGAGAGATCAAACAAGTCTGGTAGTCGCAGCAACCGCTCAGATGACTCCAGAGGGAAAGGTCAAGGAGACAGAGCAAGTAAATCAGAGCAGAGTTACGATTCTGTTCCACTCCAGTTCACTGAAGTTACTGTACCGGCAAAGGGGAAAACTGCAGTCTTTATATCCCATATAAGCAGCCCAGAGGAATTCTGGTGTCAGACAGCTGAATCTACTCCACAGCTTCAGCGGTTGATGTCAGAACTGCACGCGCGATATGCCAGCCTCGGTCCCTCTGACAAGGTTCTAAAAAACACAACAGTTGGAACCCCATGTGTTGCACAGTTCGTGGATGATAAGTGCTGGTACAGAGGTGTGGTGGTGGACAAGCACAGGAAAGTTTTGGACATCTTGTTCGTGGACTATGGAAACTCACAAAAGGTCTCGCTCAACAGTATCAAGGAGATTGTACCAGACCTGGTCAAGCTGCCCGTACTTGCCATCAAATGCAGCCTGCAAGGGAACCATGAGTGGCACAAGGGACAAACAGAAGCGATGAAGAAGCTAGCTGATCGAGCCGAGCCATTCCAGTGTGAGGTCAGAAGTTCAGACTGTGGCGTCTATGAAGTGGAACTGACATATGACAGGAAGAGGATGACCCAAGAGCTGAGCAAGATCAAGCCTCCAGCACCTCCTGCTGTTAAATCAGTTGCCCCTCCACCTTCATCTGTACCTCGTTCTCAACCAGTCCCTGCAGTCAAGTCAGCAAGTCCTCTACCAACAAAATCAGCTCCAGCAGTGGTCAACATTCTCTCTGAGGTGAGCAGCTTGCAAGTTGGCTCTGTTGATGATGTTCTGGTCAGCTACTGGGAAGGTCCTGCCAGATTCTGGTGTCAGCTTGCCAGCAAGGGTGCAGACCTTGATGCCCTCATGAACAGTCTAGACCAAGTGGAAACCAGTGCAAAGATTGCATCAGCTTCTGTGAAAGAGGGCCTTGTGTGCTTTGCCAAATACGCTGAGGATGGTGCATGGTATCGTGCAAGGATCACAAAGGCTATTCCCGCTGACAAACCAGAGGTGCTGTTCATTGACTACGGGAATCATGGCATTGTACCCCTCTCAGATTTGCGAATCTTACAAGGCACACATGCTTCGCTCCCTGCTCAAGCTATCCAGTCCACCCTCCATGGATTAACACCTGCCCAAGCTACGTCAAGTCCAGCACTGGAGAAGTTCACAGAGCTGATATCTGAGAAACAACTTGTGGGAAAGGTAATTCAGAAGGATTCCACCAAGATGACGATCACCCTCCATGATACAAGTACAGCAGAGGACGTCGGCATCACAGAGGAAATCAAAAAAGTTGTAGGATCTGTGAAGGAACCAGACACTTATCCCCTTCCAATAGTTAGTGAGACAACAGAGTCAGTCTATGTTGTAAATGTTGATGCAGCACAAGGAAATGTGTACCTTCAACTTGCTTCGTCAACTGAGCAATTGGACAACGTTACAGCAACTTTGCAGGCAACATACGAGTCTTCTGGAGCAGATGACCATTCCATTACTCAGCCCATCGTATCCCAGGCTTGCTGCACCAAGTTTTCTGAGGATGAACAGTGGTATAGGGGTGTCGTCACGGCAACTACATCGTCCACTTCAACTGTTCTGTTCATCGACTATGGCAATAGCGAGGTGAAACCCAACTCGGAACTTAAATCACCTACTGAAGAGCTCCTTACGATCCCTCCGATTGCTCTTGAATGCCAATTGAAAGGGATGCCTGCATCATCATGGAAACAAGAAGCTGCAGATCATTTCCTGGATATCACAGCAGAGAAAGAACTGTCTTGCACCTTCTCAAGCACCAGACAACCTTTCTCAGTAACATTGAAGGATGACGCCACTGATGTAAATGCTGAAATGCTAAAGTTTGCTGGCACCACTGCAAGTGTAGGAACGACTCCATCTGCTAGGTATCTGCAACCCGCCATCGGTGGAGAGACTGAAATAGCATATGTTGTCAATGTTGATGCTGCTTCGGGTAAAATCTTCCTTCAACTTCAATCAGCAACCGAACAACTGGACTCTGTGACAGCAATGGTGGAGACAACGTATGGCTCCTGTGGCGGTGGTGAGCATCTGTTGGGTCAGCCAGAGATTCAGCAGGCATGTTGTACCAAGTTCTCGGAAGACGGTCAGTGGTACAGAGGTACAGTGACTTCAGTAGCGGGGACTAAGGCAAACGTCTTCTTCATCGACTATGGGAACAGTGAAGAGAAGTTGATCAGTGAGTTGAAGGCCCCAACACCAGATCTCTTGAAGATACCTCAGATTGCCTTGGAATGCCAGCTAGATGGACTTGGGCAGGCAACATGGAAACAGGATGCTGCAGACGGCTTCTTGGAAATGACAATGGATAAGGAACTGTCCTGCTCTTTTAGCACAAAGGTAGTCCCCTTCGTTATCTGTCTGAAGGATGGGGAAGTAGACATTAATGCCGAGATATCAAAAATGGTAAAGCCAGTACCGGTAGAAAAAACAACATCAGAGCCAGTGATTTCATCAGAGCCTGTCATTTCACCATATAAGTCGATGGAAGTCGGAGAGGGGCCCTTGACTGGGTATGCAGTGAATGTGGATGCAGTAAATGGAAAAGTCTACATCCAGCTTGCATCAGCAACAGAACAACTGGACAACATCACAGCCATGGTGGAGGAAACATACAGCGCAGAAAGTGCTGGTCTAGAACTCCAGCAACCCACCCAAAACCAGGCATGTTGCACCAAGTTCTCAGAGGATGAGCAGTGGTATCGTGGTGTCATCACCAGGATACAGTCTTCGTCGGCCCATGTGTTCTTTGTGGATTATGGCAACGGCGAAGATAAGCAGTTCAGCGATCTGAGAAGTGTATCACCAGAGCTCCTGGAAATACCACAAGTTGCCATCGAGTGCAAGCTAGAAGGAGTGGCCGAATTGCCCTGGCAACAGGATGCAGTTGATCATTTCCTTGACATTACAGCAGAGAAGGAGTTAACCTGCACTTTCAACCTATCTTCAAAACCATACTTGGTTCACCTGAATGATGAATCCACCGACATCAATGTGGAAATGGCCAAGCTTGTTGGTGAAAAACCAAAGGTTGCAGAGGAAGGCAGTCAGGAAACGCAGACTACATCCTACAGAACGCAATTACCGGCACTAAGAGAGCACAAGAAAGCAGAGGTGTACCTCACAGCGACAACCACACCAGGTGACTTCTGGGTCCAGCCTTTGGCCGGAGAGGAATCCTTGGCCGTGTTGATGGACGAGATTGCTGCATATGCAGAAAACTCCAGCACCCCTTGTCTCGCCTCTCCAGCCGTAGGTGCTCCCTGCATCGCCAAATACTCCAGCGATGAGGGTTGGTACCGAGCAAGCATCGCAGCAATCGAAGGAGAATCTGCAACTGTCCATTTTGTGGACTATGGAAACAGCGACTCGGTTGCAGTGGCGGAGCTGAAGTCCATCACTCCTGCGCTGATGAAGCTGGAAGCCCAGGCTCTCAACTGTTCTCTGTATGGTGTTGGTCCCCTGGACGGTGGAAGCTGGACTGGAGAAGCTGCTGAATTCCTAGAGTCGGCAGTGGCGGACAAGCTACTACTCATGGAAGTCGCCAGAGAGTCAGATGGTGAGTTGAGATTTCAGTCTTGAACAGGGACAAAAAATAAAAAATAAACTTTGGGGGCTACTTATCGAGCTCGCTTGCATGAAAATAGCACTTTGAAATTTAGTTTGCATGGAACTCTATGCAAATTTACAGGGGCTCTTTAGAGGCTCCTTTAGGCATTTTGTGGGCTAAACTACCCTGAGGCCCTGTGTATTTTGTCACTGGTCTTGAAGCTTGTAATCCCATTTCCTGTTGGAGACTGGTGTGCCATATTATGATAGGTCTAAGGCAACGGGTATAAATTTAGTGAGTAAAATTGTCAACATAGCTGTGATTAAGTCTCAAAAAAATATTTAATGCAGATTTCTACAAAAGTAATGTACCAAATGGAATCTGCATAGTGTGAGGATTGTAATAAGTTTGTATGTTCTCTTTTTGATTGAATTATAATTCAAATATGTTGTGAGTGAAGCCGACAAGCTTGTTCAAACTTTAAAGCCCAACACCACCTTTCATTGAGTTTTTCCTGTGTAGGTCCACTGCGTTTGTCCTTCAGCAAGACAATTAAATTAATCCACAATTGCTGCTCTCTACCCAGGTGTATAAATGGGTACCATGGTCCGGTGTTAATTAGCCTTAGCGCCATCATCCGTGGCAGCTCGGCTAGTATGCTCCCGGGGAGTTGAGAAAGTATGCAATATCATTGTGTGGGTTTGAAATGTACCTGATGACCATGGGTAATAATAATAATTTAAGCGCAGTAGAGTATATATTTATAGTAGCTGTGCTATATAAATGTTCATTTAATTATTATTATTATTATTATTTTCTTGATTTTCAAGGTAAACTGGAGGTGAAACTTCTTGACATGGGAATGTGTGTAGCGGTCAAGCTTGTTAGCGAGGGTCATGCAGTGTCGACAGCAGCGCATGTACGACAGTTCCCGTCTGTATCCAGTGAGTTAGGTATGTCTTATTACAAGCCTCCACACTAACTTTTTTCTGTACTGGCCCATTTGGGCAAGTTAAATCATGAATTTGGCATTTTACTTGCCCCAATGTAAAATTTACTTGCCCTCTTCTAGATGAGGCAAGCAAACTGGACAATTTATAAAATGTTACTTGCCAAACACCAATTTTTACTTGCCCAGGCAAGCGGGCAATATACCTAGACTCCTAGAGTCCCTTTCTATAGAGATTAGTGACAAAGAGGCTCTGAAATTGAAAAAAGGGGGTATCAAAATGGGGACATGTTATTGTACTTGCTACTTTCTGTATCAAAGGAATAAAATCCACCCAGTATGTTCAATCGCAGTTTATAAGTAAAATGCCATTCATGTTTGTACCGTAAGCACACAATTTGAGCTACATGATTGCTGTTATTTTGTTTTTCATACCTGGTCAAGGCTAGTTCTAAGATTTTACTAGACCAGTCTCTGTACAATCCCATCAATGTTCAATCTTCAAGAGAATGTTATTCAGATTCTCTTAATATATTTATTTTACCGCAGGTCCAGAATGAGACCTAGGCAATGCCCAAGACCAGTCTTAGGATTCCATTGAGCAAGCCTCAAGAGATTTGGTAGAACAGGTCTTATCGGCCAGCCTGCTATATCTCTCTCTTATATTTCTTTCAATTAACGCAGGTCAAGAATTGGATCTAGGCAATTCCCAAGACCAGTCGCAGGATTCCATCGAACAAGCCTCTAAGAGATTTGGTAGAACAAGTCCTATCGGCCAGACTGATATAACTCTCTCTCATATATTTCTTCTAACACATATTTCTTTTTACACAGGTCCAGAATCAGACTTAGGCAATGTCCAAGACAAGTCGCAGGACTCCATCGAACAAGCTTCAAGAGATTTGGTAGAACAGGTCCTATCGGCCAGCCTGCTATATCCGCTCTTATATTTCTTTCAATCAGCACAGGTCCAGAATCGGACCTAGGCAATACCCGAAACCAGTCGCAGGGTTCCATCGAACAAGCCTCTAAGAGATTTGGTAGAACAAGTCCTATCGGCGAGACTGATATATCTCTTTTCCTCATATATTTCTTCTAACACATATTTCTTTTTACACAGGTCCAGAATCAGACCTAGGCAATGCCCAAGACTCCATCGAGCAAGCTTCGAGAGATCTGGTAGAACAGGTCCTATCGGCCAGCTTGCTATATCTCTCTCTCTCTCTCTCTTTTAATTTTTAATTATTTCTTTTAATTAACACAGGTCCAGAATCGGACCTAGGCAGTGCCCAAGACCAGTCGCAGGACTCCATCGAGCAAGCTTCGAGAGACTTGGTAGAACAGGTCCTATCGGCCAGCCTGCTGGACCTGAGCCTGGAAGGGGGGACGGGAAGAGAGGAAGACCTGGCGGAGGAGGACATGGATGAAGGGATGGACAGAAGACCTGAGACGGTAGAAGAGGAGAGAGAGGATGGGGCAACTGTATCATCACCTGTAAGTTTCCGTAAACCTGTCATTAGGGACTTTTCTGATTTACATGTCCACTAGTGGACGTGCAAATCAAAAGTCCCTAGTACCAAACTCAAGAAGAAAACTGGAATTGCAAATAGCGAACAAGTTCAATATTGTCGTTTGAGAAAGAGAGGGGGGCCAAGTCACTGTTTGTACGTCACGGTTTCGGGGATAATCGGGAGAAAGAGGATGGGGCGGCTGTATTATCACCTGTAAGTTTATTTTCAACTCTAAGATGCATGCTTGTTTAACTCAAGAAGCACACTGGAATTACAAATAGTAATCGAGTTAAATATTGTCGGGTTGAGAAAGAGAGGGGGGCCAAGTCACTGTTTGTGCTTCAGGGATTCTGGGATAATCGGGAGAAAGAGGCTGTATCATCACCTGTAAGTTTCTGTAAACCTGTCATTAGGGACTTTTCTGATTTGCATGTCCACTAGTGGACGTGCAAATCAAAAGTCTCTAGTACCAATCTCCAAGATGCATGTTTTTTTAACTCAAGAAGAAAACTGGAATTGCAAATAGTGAACGAGTTGAATATTGTCATTTGAGAAAGAGAGGGGTGCGATGGACATGGATGGAGGGATGGACTAAAGAAATGGGACAGTAGAAAAGGAGAAAGAGGATGGGGCAGTTGTATCATCACCTCTAAGTAGAGTAACAATATGACATGCGCTTACAATAACACTGCAGGAAAGCGCTTAGAGGCTTATTGCAAATTGCACTCTATAAATATCTATTGCCATTTCATGCAAACTAATTATTCATAACTTGTATTTAAATTGTGCATTAATTCCATCTCTCAATCTGCATAGAATATGTGTAACTTTATCTTTAGTGCAACATACATACACTCTTCATATTCCTTCTATCTTTCCACATCAAAGCATTAATCAACTCTTTACCTTGTGTGCTCTCTAACTCGTATCCTCAGCCATGTAATATTTCTCTAAATTTGTCCAATAAATTGAAGACATGTCCTGAACTACATTATTAACTTTTTGCATGTGTCAACAAAGTAACTAGATCCCTTTATATCAAAGGACCATACAAAAAGCCAGAGAATTATTGTAATTTCCAAATAGTCTTACCTGTTGGAGTTCATTTTCTACCTGTCCGCTAGACGGAGGACATTGCTCGCAAGATTTTGGAAAGAATGCTAGAAGAGGTTTCAGTTGTTATGGCAGCGAGTGAAGCGCTAGATGCTCAACCACAAGAAATCCAGGTAGATGGTGCCTGTGACGTTGTTGTTTAATGTTTATGAATATGATTTGGACATTTTATTCCAAGTTTGCCAAGTCTGTGCTTCTTTTTTGTCACATTTGATTTTGTGTTGCTCGTGTTATTCTCCCTCCCCTCTCATTGTTTGTCCTTTTCATTGATAATTGTTTTTCTTACTATTCCTTGAAATTAATGCATTCATTTAAAAAATTTCTCCCCCCCCCCCCCCCCCCCCCATCACATTTTCTTTTTAATTTTTGTTTTCATGTTGTTTATCCTTTTAACCGAGCATGGTGGCTTAGCGGTTAGAGTGTCCGCCTCGTGCACGGGAGGTCCCGGGTTCGAACCCAGACCGGGTCATACCAAAGACTTTAAAAATGGTACCTTCTGCCTTCTAGCCAGACACTCGGCATTTATAGAATGGAGAAGGGAAAGTTAATCACATGAGTTACCAGAGGACTAGCCCCCTTCTGCAGCTTTCGCTACATTTAGTAGACGTGTGGCCTAGGGCTATTGAAACGGAGATAGGCGCCGCCTTATGTGCCAACATTGGTACGGGAAAGACTTTAACTTTAACTTTAATCCTTTTAACGGGTAGACCAAAAAAAAAAGTTTGTTTTTTTGTTTTTTTGTCTTCTTGTTTTACCCACGTCATTCTCTTGCTTTTATCACATTGTTTGTGCTTTATTCATTGATAACTCATCCTATTTTCATCAAAGGAGTTTTCCCTTATATTTGTCATACTTCATTTTTAATGTATTCAGTTTTAAATATTTTCTAGACATCTATTTAATATCAAACGACGGTACCACATACAAGCATGCGTTCTTCTTTGCATGGTGATCCAATATTTTGATCATATTTTAAAATATTTCTTGTTTTATTCTCCCTCTCATGATCAGTATCGCATGTTATTTGCTCCAGTGTAAATTATCTCCTTTCATTTTCCTTCTGTTCCAGATTTTATATTGTTTCATTTTTGTCCCTGTAATAATTGATTATTACCTTTTCAATTAGCCTGTACAAACAATTCTCCTGGTTATTGTTAATATTTTAATAATTAATTAACAATATTTTCATAGAAAGTTTGATTGAAATAATATATGAATTTAAATCAGTAGAAAATGGTTGGCAGTACTGTTAAATAAGTTAATGTAAATCCTCACTCATCCAGTCAAGTAGATATCAAAGTTTATGAATTGATTTGACTTTAAATTATATAAGAACAAACTAATTTAGTGCAAATGAATGTTCATATACACTTAAAACAAATGTTAGTAGATTTACTTTGCTTGCCACAGTGTTAAACGTTTGTGTTTGAATATGCCCTTGACCAAACAGGAGGAGGAACAAGCCACTGAAGTAGAGCAGAATGGAGTAACAGAAGAGGAGAACATGGCAGCTGAGGATGATGGAGTGGAGGAGGATCAAGCAGAGGATGTGAATGGACAGAACGATGAGGAGATGGGTCTGCAAGATGATGGAGTGGAGGAGGATCGAGCAGAGGAAGAGGATGGACAGAACGAAGAGGAGAAGGTTCCAGAAGATGATGAAGAACCCTCGTCGGTGGTGAATGGTGGTGATAGACAGAATGTGGGAGAGGAAGTGGTAGAGGAGGAGGAGGATGGAGGAGTGGAAGATGCCAAACCAGAAGATGATTTGGCACTGGATGAACAGAAGGAAGAACCCGAGTCATTGGCAGAAGAGGTAAGAAACAGATATAGATATGTAGATAGATAGATATATAGATTGACAGAATGTGGGAAAGGAAGTGGAAGAGGAGGAGGGAAGAGTGAAAGATGCCAAACCAGAAGATGATCTGGCACTGGATGAACAGGAGGAAGAACCAGAGTCCTTGGCAGAAGAGGTAAGGAAATATAGATGGATGGATTGGTTTTAGCACATTTGTGGGAAGCAATAAATAAACTAAAAGATAGGGGGGAACATGAAGAGGAGGGGTCGGAGGAGAAAGATGAATTATTCTACCGAGGAAAACTGAAAAGCCCTCCCTGGATAGATAACATAATAAGGTTTGTAAGAATCTTGTTTGAAGGAGACTAATACAAGAAGAAGAATACCCTTGCCTTTGGGCTATGTACAAACGCGAGATGGAGATTTCAGAATCTCCAAGAGAACGGATAATTCAAATTTTTCCAATCGCTCTTTCCCTCTTTATCTTTCAGCAAACCAAACCTGGAAAGTCTTGAAACACCAAATGATCAATGACAAAGTGGGTGTGGGAAAGGAGACGAGGTGAAAGAAGAAGAGGGTTTAGAGAATGACTCTACTGAGGGAAACATTACATTACATAACCACCCCCGCAGAGGGACACCATAATGTTAAATTAAAATTGTCAGAAATAGGCTTCCCTTCTCTCTATTTATCAGCAATTAGAGCAAAATGATGAACAGGACCAGGATGGAGATGAAAAGAAGGAGGAGGGGGGGGGGGGGGGGGGGGGGGGGGGGGGGGGGGGGGGGTGGGGGGGGGGGGGGGGAAGAACACCATAATCTTAAAACTTTTAATTCAAATTGAGCTTCCCTTCTCTCTATTTTTCAGCAAATGGAACAGAATGAAGAACAGGACCAGGAGGAAGGAGACGCGAAGGAGGAGGAAGAGGAGGAGGGGGCAGAGTGCGGGGTGAATGATGCAGCGGAAGAGGACATCGAAGTCCCCTCCCCGAGAGACCAGGCATCTGAGGCCTCCACTAACGTAGAGGAGTCTTTCCGGTCGGATGAGATGTTTCAGTCGGATGAGGAGTGCTTCAAGGATACCGTCGCCACAGAGGCAGACCAGCACAAATCGGTAATTCAAAGC
>JBAMJV010005881.1:0-141122 GCA_037951105.1 Echinarachnius parma
AAAACAACCATTTATTTATTCGGGCATAACTTTGTAAAAACCCATTTTTATTTTTAAATTCGGATAGATTATGAGTTGTAGATACGAATTCATACCTCATTTATGCCGAGTAAATGTTATAAAGTCATCATATTGACGGTTAAAAATTAAATAGCGCACGAGTGTGAAAATTTCCGAAGTCTGGTCTCTTATCGGCCATAACTTTTTAAAAAGTCCACAAACTCGCAAATTTCTTTGAATATCCGGAAAGATTATGAGTTGTAAATGCGAATTCATACCTCATTTATGCCGAGTAAATGTTACAAAGTCATCATATTGACCGTTGAAATTTAAATGGCGCACGAGTGTGAAAATTGGCTAAGTCTGTATAGCGCCATCTAACATCTAACGGCGAACAGTTCAAAACAAATAATTGGCAAAATATGGTAAAAACATCCTTTTTTAATTCGGCCATAACTTTTTCAAAAGTTGACAAAAACCCAATTTTATTTCAATATTTGGATAGATTATGAGTTGTAGATACGAATTCATACCTCATTTATGCCGAGTAAATGTTCTAAAATCATCGAATTGACCGCTTGAAGTTGAAATCGCGAAAAGAGTGTGAAAATTGGCTAAATCTGGTCAAACATGCACTTCTCTTATCGGTCAAAACTTCTTTGATACATGGATATATACAAATATTTTTTCATATTCTGAAAGAGTATGAGTTGCACATATTTTTACAAATTTAACATTGGCCAATCAGATTTTGTAAAGTCTTCATTGTGCACGATAAAGTAAAAAAAAAAGTTCAACCTTCAATTACGACCTGTTCCCGTGCTCTAATCGTGAAATAAACTCGAAAATCGGGATAGTGTAGCGGAAACTCAGCTTTAACATACTGAAAACCGGGTAAAAATCGGCCAAAGGAAAGGTGTGATATGGTCAAAATAAGACGTCAGGTACAGAGCCATTTTACAGTCATTTTGGTCAATTTAAGAGCTACCCCTCCCCTTTTGTTATGAATTAATATTGTTACCCTATTTTGTGTCATTCATTTATGCCAAGTAAATGTCATGACATCATCATATTACGCGTTGAAAAGTCAATATCATCATACCCAGGGGGCAAACCACCATTTTTTTAGGATTTCAGCTTTTGCCTGTTGTAAAAGGTTGGCCACCAGAAATGGCTTCTAGGACCTTCTAGGATCACAACCTAGGTGGACAACCTCGCGAACTAGCTACTGGAAGTCCACAGAATGAGTTTCAAGAAAACCACACCTATATGCACTTAATAGTGTGTTTCAGCCTTAGGGGTCATGAACACCCAGTCGCAGATCTTGCAAAATTACACCACAATGCACGCCTGATTCCAGCTTGTTTTTTTCTTGGAGGGTCTTCCTCAGAGTCCTGCGCATCGTTTGATACCAAATTTGAGCATATTGCAGCTTTGGTTAATACTGTGTCATACGTCGTTACAAAGTGGTGCGTCACACACGGACGTGACATTTCGTATACAGCGCTTATGTATAAAATACAAATAAATACATAAGAGTTAAAAGTAGAATTTGTAAATCTTTAAAAACCTAATTCGCTTTTGGAATACCTATGAAGATCATTATACAGCGACACCAGCTATGTTAATTGATAAATCAATACAAAACATAAGCAATAAAAACAAACAAATACATAAGAATATGAGTTCTCAATGTATTAATTTGTTTAGATGTGTTATATTTGCGATGAAATTATACAAAATTCATCTAAAACATCATAACCTTTCATTCACAATTTGAATCAGATACGGGGGAGGTGTGTTTTTGTCTTTTGGGGGGGGGGGGGGGGGGGGGGTTGGAGGAGGTTAACAAGACCAACCATACCTCATCAATGGGCTCCAAAAATAACTATAATCGAGAACTACTCACCCAGTATGGACGAAGTGTAACTAAAGGCTTACATGACAAGTTCCAAGCATAGTATCTTACTAGTTTTTAAAAGAGGTACATTATGAAGCTTGAAAGGGGGTATTATTGTCTCCAGAAGTAACCAAGTATGCAATATGCTCAAATTTGGTATCAAACGATGCGCATGACTCTAGGGAAGACCTCAATGAAAAGACGTGCTGGAATCAGCAGGCTTTGTGGTGTATTTATGCAAGATGTGTGACTGGGTATGCATGACCACTAAGACTGAAACACACTATTTAGCTGCATAAGGGGTGAATATCTTAAAAACCCATCATGTGGACTTCCAGCAGCTAGTTCGCGAGATTGTCCACCTAGGTTGTGATTCTAGGAGGTCCTAGAGGCCATTTTTAGTAACCAACCTTTTACAACAGGCAAAAGCTGAAAAACCCCTTTTACCCCCTGAGTACTTTACCAAAACTCAAATATCCCTTTAACAATAAAATCATGGGACAGGTTTCGGTTTAAAATTTCCCTTTCGTTCGAAAGATATTTACGATTGAAGTGTTCATATGTTAAATTATCCACTGGACCACGAAACCCGTGTACAAAGTGAGTGCAATGAGTTAGTGAATATCACATTTTTGCTCATTACTCGGCCATATAACGTCCATTTAACTTGAAATTTTCACACAACACCCAGTGGACATATCAGATAACAATAATATACATTGTATCAATCACTAATCACTTGTTGCACATGTCAACAAAGTTACTAGATCACTTTAACATGTATCATGTACAATAACTATACAGTCGACTCCTCTGTGAATTATATGCGTCTCACTTTTAATCACGAATCACGTGTATAGCTAATTGGTTATGTATGCCAATTGCTTTGTATGGAAAGGGTCAATCGGGAATTGGCATAAACATGATAAACTCCCTCGTGTAGCTGCAATAGATTAGGGCATCTAATAATGAATTCGTTCTGCAGCTCCAGATCAAAAGGGCATATGCCTTTCCTTCTAACCAACACGAATATTCAGTTCACAACTAACAAGAAGTTAAACACTATTTGCATTTTAACACATTAATTTAATTGATTTTTCCATCGGGGCGTAGATTCAAATGTGATATTGTGTTCTTTTCTAACCATAATTTCTTAATTTGCTTTGTGTCTCGTTTTCAACAAAGCAAGTTGGGCATGGATGCAATTCTTGAATAATTTACACGCCACTTACTTGGTATAATCTGCATTATTATCTCGGTAATGAAATGCTAAAACATGTCGTCAATCATATTCCTAAATTCGAAAGTAATTTCGTTAATGAAAATCTGTTGCAGCTCAATCGAAAACTAGGTGTATTTGCATTTCCTTTTCGAAAGAGATCAAATTCCACGTTCGAATCGTTTCTCTAAAACGTTAAAAACACGTTACACGTACAAGGTCTCCTAATAGGTCCCCAGTAATTTATTTTTTTTATGATTGAATTGATTGTGGTGGTTGAAATGATTCTACATGTAGAGAAAATTAATAAA
Organism: Echinarachnius parma; assembly: GCA_037951105.1. Classification (NCBI taxonomy): domain Eukaryota; kingdom Metazoa; phylum Echinodermata; class Echinoidea; order Clypeasteroida; family Echinarachniidae; genus Echinarachnius; species Echinarachnius parma. Next base: position 3,431 of record JBAMJV010005881.1, read on the forward strand.
TTGTTTTAGAGTGATATATTGGTGACTTGTATGGTTGAAATGATTGATTGAAATGATTCTACCTGTAGAGAAAATGAATAAATTGTTTTAGAGAGATACATCGGCGATTTTTATGGTTGAAATGATTCTACCTGTAGAGAAAATGAATATATTACCCAGGGGGCAAACCACAATTTTTTTAGGATTTCAGCTTTTGCCTGTTGTCAAAGGTTGGCTACCAGAAATGACTTCTAGACCTTCTAGGATCACAACCTTGGTGGACAACCTCGCGAACTAGCTACTGGAAGTCCACAGGATGAGTTTCAAGAAAACCACACCTAATGCACTAAATAGTGTGTTTTAGCCTTAGGGGTCATGAATACCCATTCACACATTTTGCACAATTACACCACAATGCATGGTGATACAAGCTTGTTTTTTTTTTTTGGAGGTCTTCCCTAGAGTATTGCGCATTGTTTGATACCAAATGTCACACTTCATTACAACGTGTGAACGTGATGCGTCACACATGGACGTGAAATTTCGAATACAGCGCTTATGTATAAAATGCAAATAACTCCTTAAGAGTTAATAATAGGCTATATTTTGATCTTGAAAAACCTATTAAGAGCATTATACAATGACACCAACTATGTCAATTAATAAATCAATACAAAACAAAAGCAATACAAACAAACAAATACATACGAATATGAGTTGTCAATGTATTAACTTGTTTAGATTGCGATAAAATGATACAAAATCCATCCAAAACATCATAACTTATCATCATTTAAATCAGATGCAGAGGAGGTATGTGTGTGTGTGTGCGTGTGTGTGCGCGTGTGTGCGTGTATGTATGTGTGTGTGTATTTTTTTTTTTTTGGAGGGGGGGGGGGGTGGTTGGAGGGGGTCACAAGACCATCAGTGGACTCCAAAAAAAATTATAATCGAGGACTACTCACCCAGTATGGACGAAGTGTAACTGAATGCTTACATGACAAGTACATAATATGAAGCTTGGAAGGGGGTACTGTTATTAAGGATTGGCCCCATAAAGTGGATTATAGGATCTTCTAGGAACACAATCTGTGTGCAAAACCTTGCTGGAAGTCCACGTCAAGCGTATACTGAAAAAACCCCGTCTACACCAAACCACTCATCTCTGCCGAGTTGAAATATATGCTGCACCTTCATTCATCAGTTTATCCAGCACACATCATTATATGTCGTGTCATCGGGGATAAAAAGCTGTAGTCGAGGTCATGGCAGTACTGGAAACCAAACCTTACACAGCAACAGCACATTCCTTCAGGAACATATCAAATGTGCAGTGTTCCGTTCAAATAAAACATCACCAACGTGAAAAGGGGGTGTTTGAAGGCACTAACAGGGTCTTTTTCCAGTGAGAAGAAGAAGACAAGACTTATGACGCTCAACACCTTCTACACCCTGACAAGAATCTCAAGAAGAAAAGAGTGAACAAAACAGCTGCACCAGGCAAGAGCAATGAAGTTCTGCGCATGACACTGATTTTTGCTGTTGTAGACAGCTTGACATGTATGGCTTCATAGGAAAAGCATGAGTTCATTGATATATTCCTCCTACTCTGTTCAAGGAACCCAGCAGTATGTGAAGTGGTAGGAAGACTAGCCTAGTGAAGTTCTACAAGAGGAAATCAAAGTGCGAAACCAAACGTTTCTGATTTGCCTCAGGATAACAGAAAGAACAGCAGTGGTCCTTTCACAAAGGTGAAACATTTTATGCAATTCCAAAGTATGGAACCGCCTTCTTCATGTATAGGAACAGTTATTCTGGCACCCTTTAACACATCAACATGATATTGCCTTGCCCAGGCTTGATGTGTAGTTGACACTATAGAACTGCTTTTCTATCATTGAGGGACTATCCAAACTCTGTACATGATGGAATGTTTGGCTTGGGAATGTGCGCATTTTTATCAATGATGGCATGAGAAGCTCGTTTGAGACAAAGAAAAAAAGCGTCCTCTTTACGAGGCAGTATATTCAAGAGAGTTGACTCGTTGTTCAAGAACTTTTAAGCTCTCAGTTTTCCCAGATCGGAATCCTTAAACTGGTCTGCTTTGGTGCTGTACACATCCATTGTGAGTTCTCGTGTCCGAGTGATAATGTCATCTGTTAAAGCATTGGCAGGTGTTTTTTTTTTTTACCAGCAGTGTCGATATGTTCCGATTCTGGGTTGTCCTCACTCACAGCTCTGAGAGATCAGTGACACGTGCTTGTGACGTCAGTGTCATTGTCATGACTAACTACTCTGTCGACTCTGTTAACTACTCTGTTGTATAATGTGTAAAGTAAGACCCTTGTAACAGCCTCTTCATGCCTGTTGTGTAGATCCAAGGGCAGGAACCTCCATAGCAGACCCCACTGTGAGAACAACACTCTTTTCTTTCTTCTTTGAATCCACCACCAATGTACAGATATCTTTGACCAAGCTTAGGTTCAAGCTGTCCATAATCACACCACCTTTCACAGGGTAAGCTTAAAAGGTTTGTTTTAGTAGCTTGATATCGTGAAAAACTCCTGTGGATCAGGAGCTGTGCATTTCCCACAGACTTCATAGACTATGTAACTACAAAAGGGTATGATATCAGTACCGAAATTAAATTATTCCAGCAACAGATTTGCGTGCCATTCAGTGACTGCTTCAAATGCTTCACCTTTATGAGATGGCCAGTGATATATGGCGCACATTGCATCAACAACCATGTTCTTTTACAGTTCGGTTGTCATTGACATTCACTACAACCTCTTTATCCCTGATGACACGGTGATTCTGACCAGATGTATGGTGTGGGCTAGATGAATGGAGATGCAGCATAGAGGGAGCATTATACACTTAAACTCTGTTTGTAGAGATGGCTGCATTTAGTGTGTTTTTTTGTAGATGCTTTTCAAGTCCGCTTCATGTGGACTTCCAGCAGCTAGTCCAACTAGGTTGTGTTTCTAGTATAAGGTCATATGAGTCATTTATGTGGGCCAACCTTTAACATGAGCCAACTATGTTCATGTGTGTTATACCTCCTTTGCAAGCTTCACGATGTATCTCCTTTAGACCTAGAATTTGAGACTCGCCCTTATACGTGTCATGTAAGCCTACAGACACACTTCGTCCAAACTGGGTGGGTAGACCTCGATTATAAATATTGTTGGAGTCCATTGATGAAAGGCTGGTCTTTTGAACACCCCTTTGAGGGCTGGTAAGACGGCATCATGTGACAGGGGAGGGATCAGCGTTGCCAATTACATTTGAACAGGGGTGCGATCGCCCAATTGTATGTATACTCAAGCCATGGAGCTGTATTTAGGACATCCATGTAGCTCTTGTGGCTCAAGCCTCACTAATTTTTCATGTCTTGAAGATTTGTAAAAAAAAGTATTATTTATATTTTGTTTTGAAAAGGAAATGTATAGTTATATAATTATTAATAATATAAATGCATCAAAATATTAAAAAAAAGAAACGTAGGTGGCGACAATAGTCAATATTGACTTATCGCCAAAAAGAACTAAATTACAACAACAACAACAACAACCCTTCCCTCCTCCCGTGTATCTCACTCAAGGGATAAGCTTAATATGTGATTTTGTGGATATATTTTGTATCATTTGATATAGTAATTTAACCACATCTAAAACAAATTATAGCATTAACAACTCATAATTCTTATGTATTTCATTGTTTTTTATTGCTTATGTTTTTAATTTTTAATAATTTACATACTTAGTTTCATTATATAATGCGAATTACGTTTCTAAAGATCGAAATAAAGCCTATTTTTCATTTGTAAGAATTTAGTTGCCTTTTATACATGTATATGCGCTGTATACGAATTTCACGTATGTGACGTATCACGTTGTAACGACGTGTGACACAGTAACCAAAGAAGCAATATGCTCTTATTTGGTATCAAACGATGCACATAACTCTAGGGAAGGGGGGGGGGGGGGGGGGGGGGAGACCTCCATGAAAAAAACAAGCTGGAATCAGCAGTGCATTGTGGTGTAATTGTGCAAGATGTGTGACTGGGTATTCATGACCCCTAAGGCTAAAACACACTATTTAGTGCAATAGGTGTGGTATTCTTGAAACTCATCCTGTGAACTTCCAGTAGCTAGTTCGCGAGGTTGTCCACCTAGGTTGTGATTCTAGAGGGTCCTAGAAGCCATTTCTGGTGGCCAACCTTTTACAACAGGCAAAAGCTGGTAAACCCCCTTTGCCCCCTGGGTATCATATCGAAATTTCAATATGTATAACCTTAATTCGTCAAACGTGACGAATTCAACATCTAGTTTTTTATTATTATTATTATTCTTCCGATTTTGTTCGTCGCATATCTCAAGATCAGATGAATCAATCTTCATGAAACTTCACATGATGATAGATCATCATCTGACTTAGTGCAACGTAATCATTTTAATCTCGTCAGATCACTGTGACGTCATCAGGACGCCATTTTGTCGAATTTCAATAATCATCATAACTCAGTCATGCATCATCAATTTCACTTCAAATTTCGCTTCAATATAAATTAGGTCAATCGTCATATTTCAAGTTGATGCGCGTGTGCTTACACTCGGAGACGCGCGCGTACGCGTCCGTCAAATAAAAAAAAAAATTTAAATGCTCAAAACCCTAACCCAAGTAATTTACTATATGTTTTAGACAATTTTAAGCGTTTCAAAAAATTCCGCGCGTGCGCGTCGGCGCGCGCGTATTTGCGCGCGTAACGCAAATGAATAAGAAAATTGTCGTTTTTTCACATGTTTTGCAATTCTTATACATCCCTCAACGCACCCTATCAATTTGAGTCATTGTTGACTCATAATAACGTAGTACGCGCGCGTCAAAGTCAAAATTACGCGCGCACGCAAATTGGCAAAATAGCGTAAAAACATACTTTTTTTATTCGGCCATAACTTTATAAAAAGTCCATAAACACCCAATTTTCCTTTACTATACGGATAGATTATGAGTTGTAGATACGAATTCATACCTCATTTATGCCGAGTAAATGTTATAAAGTTATCATATTGACGGTTAAAGTTGAAAATGCGCATTTTAACTGATTTTAATCAATTTTGAAATCAATCACAGCAGACTTCCGACCATATCTCGCTAATTCTCCATTAATTTTCTCCCAGATTTCGATATGTTGTAGCTGAGGTTATGCTTTAAAAGTGCTGTGGTTTCAATTACCCAACAATATGAATTCAGGAACTAGAATGTGTCTCTATACAATTGTGATTAGTCTGCCACGCGTATTTGCGCGCGTAACGCAATCAAATAGGAAAAATGCCGTTTTTTCACATGTTTGTTTTAATTCTGATACATCCCTCAACTCACCCTATCAATTTGAGTCATTGTTGACTCATAATAACGGAGTACGCGCGCGTCAAAGTCAAAATTACGCGCGCACGCAAAATGGCAAAACATGGTAAAAACATCCTTTTTTTATTCGGCCATAACTTTTTTTAAAGTCCACAAACATCAAATTTTCTTTTAATATTCGGATAGATTGTGAGTTGTAGATACGAATTCATACCTCATTTATGCCGAGTAAATGTTATAAAGTCATCGTATTGACGGTTAAAATTGAAAATGCGAATTTTAATCAATTTCAATCAATGTTGAAATCGATCACAGCGGACTATTGACCATATCTCGCTTAGCTTATTCTCCATCAATTTTCTCCCAAATTTTGATATATCGTAGCTGATGTTCTGCTCTATTCGCAATCTATTCACTACAATTCGTTATGTTAACTGGATCCTGATGAATTGTTTGATTGTAAATAAGAGTCCAAATCTGATAAAAATTGAGGTTTAGCAAAAACGTATGTTATCGACCTATAACTGCTGAAGAAATTATGCTATCAATTTGAGATTTCGCATGTAGATAGGGATTTGCAAGCCCATCATTTCATAAGTTAACACCAAATCGCGAAAATGCATATTACATTGTCATATTTACCGTTAAAGGTCAAATAAATCAAGCATGAATACTCTATAACCACGTACGCCGTGGACATGAAATTCAGCACACATGTACATTATGGTATAATGAAAGAAAAATGTTCATAAGATAAGATCGGATTATGAAAATGGCGTTAAGGATATGTAAATTAGGTTCAAAGGTCAAATAATTCACTGTTACAATGACAAATGCAGTGTGCAATCACTGATGTATCTTTCCCAAATTCCCATTTTCGTTAAGTGATCTAATGTTGGTCTCGCGGTATAATTTGTGACACAAAATCAAAGGGTCGTGGGTTCGAATCCAAGGCAATATTTTTAAACTTTTTTTTTTTCTTTTCCTTTTCTTTTTTTCGGGGGGGGGGGGGGGAATCTATTATTATTGATATGATGATTGAGAAGTTATTTTTGGAATCATCCTTTTATCATAATAAATCGATATGTATAACCTTAATTCGTCAAAAGTGACGAATTCAAAATCTAGTATTGTTTTTGTGTCTGTATGCCAATGCATAGAGACACGAAAACAAGGATTTTGTTCGTCAGATACCTCAATAACGGGTGCAGCTATTGTCCTGAAACTTTGCGGAATGATAGATCTTGGTCTAACTTAGAACTGCCAAACTTTTGGGTGCCGCCAACTGTTCGTGACGTCATCGGGACGCCGTTTTGTGAAATTACATTCATGGATGTATCTCAGTCATGCATCTTCTATTTCCCTTTAAATCAACGAACGTTGAGGGCGGTAAACACGAGACCGTGTTGCCTTCAGGAAGGTCAACTCGTATATTGTTATACACGCAGTCTATGAGAAATCGCAAATTATTTTTTGTGACCATTTCGAAGGGCGCCCCAGTTGACAGTAACGTTTTTCGGTAGATTGTATATTTGATAAATAGACCAGAAGTCCGATTTTGTACAGATTGACACTAAAATATATAATTTTGTTTGACATTTCATGTATATGGGAATTTTTTACAAAATCGCTCATTCCAATCATAGTCTTATTAAAATAAACCGCATCGGCATTTTCATGATGATAACAATTTTTGTCGGCAAAACTGTGTGTACAAAAACCGTTTGTGAGTGAGGATGACGTATCGAGATATGAAGCAGACGACAAAAACGAGCATTCTCAAAATGCCGGAATTGTATTTGTATGCTATTTATTCCTGTCTTAGACTTAGGATAATTAACTGACGTTAGCGTATAACATCATTTAAACTAGAACTAGACTCTGTGGCGACTCTGCCGATTAAGCACATTAATGTGCTTTATTTAAAACAAATTTGCGACTTACTTTTGCCCATTCATTGGCATTGACATTGTAATTTGTATACGATAGTGACCGGCAAGTGACTTCGCGATACGGTGTCTGAGAATGAGCTACGCCGGTCGGGTCGGCGGCAGGCGAGGCTAGTCTGCCGCTCATTCACCGGGCTTCTGCTCCGGCTCTGACTCGATCTTCATGCAGTCAGTCTCGGTCCCGCGTCTCGGTCTTTATACGAAAGCGGTGGTTTTATTTTTACCTTATATAATGTATGGCCTACTTTGTATCATTATTGAAGGAGATCCAGTTTATCAATTCCAACCCAAATCATCCAGATTAGTCTTGTTCTTGGAGATTTCACCTCAATCTTGACTATTGAGTATTGGACCTTTTTACTCGCTTGAATTTGATACCTGTTTTTGTTGGTCAAGTTAAAAAAAGAAATGTCTAGCTTAGACGTAGCCTAGGCAGGCTAGGGTAGGCCCTATTTAGATAGGTCTTAGTCTTAAGCCCTTATTTGGGGTAATAGTACGTTTCACCAGGTTTAATTACATTTAAATTAGATCTGGTTTGCCATTTTTTTTTGTGGGGGGGGGGGGGTATAAGACTATCCAACCCCAAAGGCATGTACATAGTTGCCTGCATCAACCAGTATGATCATGAGTGGGGAGAAATTAGCCAAAATAAACATGGTGTCCATTCTTTAGGAGTGTAGGCTTACTTATTTGAACCCCTTTATTATCTTTCATTGAATATGTGGTCATGATTGCATTGTAGATGTAAAGGGGGTTTAATGCCTAAAATAGATAGAATTATTTTGTAAATCTTTACTCCAGGAACTCAACAACAAAAAAAGGAAGCTAGGCAGCGTAAAAGGAAACTGGCATAATACTTCCATTTTGTTTCTCATTTGGGTAAAGGATGGGGGTGGTCCAGAATCAAGCCTTTAATATTCCAGTGAATAGATGTCGATGTCTTATTCCTCTTCCAATAAAGTGCAGCTTCAGGCTTGAAGACTATGCACCATTTATCAAAACAAAATAATTTACATCAATTTCTTTAATCACCATCAATCATAGCCACCTTTCAACTAATCATTTAACAGGAGGGGGTCAAAATAGTAAAACATACATGTTTTGCAATGATTTGACAAAAATATCCTGACCTGAAGGGGAAAATATAAGACTATCATGCCACACTTCATACACCCTGTTAGTTAAGAGGAGCTCTCCAATCAGGAATTCCACCATGACACTTAACATCATCCACTAACCATTATCACCACAATCAGTGTGCCAACAAAATAACAAATATCTCTCATTTAGCTTCAATTTAAAAATAAGAAATAAACATTAGATACCAAAGTAATAAGATTTGTTCTTGAATTATGATATTTCATAGATTATTTTGTTTGCAGTATTGAAAGTTGTAGATGGATGCAAGCAGAAAATGAAAGTAAACCATTCATTGATAAAAATGTGGCTTTTGCATGAATCTATTTATCTACACACCAGACCAAGTTTGTAATACATTATAATTTGACTGTAAATCAAATGAATGAGTGAGAGTTGAATAGATTTAAACATGATGTCCTCTTTTTGAAAGACAAAGCAAATGGTTGAGACTTAAGAGATAATTATAATATGAAGGAAAAAAATGTTTTTAAAGCTAGCCTGAGAAGGGGCTTGGAAATGTAATCTCTGCATGCATGTTGAGGAAAATTGAAGGCTGGTCGTCTAAACCACCAATAATTACACATCGCACCATTCGTTTCAGTTAAGAATGCATTCTTTCATGCATCGTTTATTGAACTCATTGGGAGAGTATATGCAAATCAGCTTGTATGTACACACTGGTTATACACTCTGGTTGTATACAGAAAGTGCATGCCTAAAGCTATGCATGCAACCCATGTACATCACATGTACAATGCAATTGCATTCTACATAGTTTATGTTGTTTACAAGTACAACAACAGGTCACTGTTTGATCTACATTCAGTTAGGCAAATCTAGAATTGTCTAGACTGCAACTAGTCTGGGTTTTCCTACGAAAATACACCGCGCTGGTGGTGGACTGTACCAAACGGAAGAAAAGGACCCTAATAATATACTACAGAAAATACCTGGGAACATTTTTAAAATTCAGATCTTGAAATAACAAAAGGTTGTAACAGCCATTTCATCAGTCTAACTAAGATCTTTTACCAATCTGTAAAGTGAAACCTTGTTATAACGAGCATGATGGTTCTCAGATAGCCTTGGGTTTAAAGCAATTACCTCACTATATCATTATCAGGTAACTTATGTGATAACAGGTCTCCTTATAAAGAGGTTCCACTATAATAATGATCAATTTTCACAAACAAAATATTACATCTATTCAGGTTTGCCTACAATGAAAGTGATTCAATCAATTTTGTTTTGGGGCGATTTCATCATTTTTCTTTTAACTTGACCATGAGGAAAATGGAAATCTATAATATAGATTCAGAATAGAAAAGAAATGAGCCTGAGGTTTAGACAATTAGATTATGGAAATATCATTTTTCTTGCATCATTTTAATTCTTTATCACTGCAAATGATTTCACCAACTAAAATAACTAGAGACGTCAACTTTTGCAAGGTCATGCTCTATAAGTCTCTAACCTCTGAGCTACATGGCACTCCTTCAAAGATTCTTCCTCAATGCACATACTAGACGGGTTCAGGAAAGTACCACTATGAGATGCATTCTAGCTCAGTGCGGGTCAGAACACAGTAAAGCAAAATACAGGTCTTAGGTAGAATCAAAATTCATAAGCCTATTTTCTTTGCTCACTTTCATTAAATTAATTTATTTCTGATCAGTTCCCATATGTTTGGATTTAAAAGAATTAGGAATGCCTAATTTTGTTAGTGGAACCTTTTTATACCAAACTTCATTATAATGAGGTACCTGATATAGCATGGCTTGTCCATTGCTTGTGAACACTACCAAGTAACATCCATGGTGATCTGTCATGCTCCTATAGTCCGAAGATCTGTAATTAAAGAATGCAAACACACACAGACAAAGAATGTTAGACTATAAATAGCAATTGCACTTTCATTTATTGATTTTGGTATAACATATTCTCGAGTCCATGGAAAACAGAGTGGAGTATTTTTAGGGAACAGTCATGAATGAGTTAATATTAATAAAACTGTATAGACTTTAAAATAAATTGTCTTGACCTCAAAAAGCATGTAGAGTAATAAAAGTTATCAACACAAATTACCAAAACATGCAAATAAATTGAATAAGAAGGTGACAAATGATATTGAACACAATGAAGAAATTTGCTTGAATTATAAAGCTTAAAGTTTAATCATTCATTGCCACAAACCAATAAATAAATTCACTGAGAAGTTGATCTACGAGATAGTTAGGATGTATAATACCAATAAATAATGAATTCAAAATATGAAAAGAAAAACTTGAATGGCCTTAATTATTCCTCTTATCCAAATTAATACTTAATTATAAATAAAGGGGGAAAATATGAGTGGGATGATTAAATTATAGTAGAAAGAATACCTGTGCCTGTGGATAGCTGACTAGCTGTGCATAGCGCAGAACCGGCAGATAAGTAATCCTGAAGTACCACTGTAACACCAGCCTATCACCAGTCGCCAGTCCTTGTTGAACCACATCCTCAAAATATTGCTATGAGATGAATAAAATATAACATTCATAAGAAAAAATATTCACTTAATTTCACTAACATGTTCTTGATGTGGAATGAAAATACTAGACCAAAATAGTAAAAAAATACATCTGTTCAGAGAGTGCAAATTAGTAATTAGCTCCTGAAAACAGTGAAATGACAAACGAGCTCCTGTAAAGTCTCAGTTAAAAAATGCAAAATTGATTGATTGACTTTAGGGTTTAAACTGATGATTAGGTACTACATTTACTTTTCAGTCAAGAGCCAGTTAAGTAAACGTAAAAAAAAAATCCTTGAAAAGAAGTTTTTTTTATTACTTAGACATTTCTTGGTCCATCATTTTGTATTGTCATCAATGATTTAGAATGGGCTACAAACGATACATCCTAAACGTGCAATCAGAGTAAGGGGTTGAACAAAAACATCAGATAAAAATGTGAATTAATGCTTTCCAGTCTGGGTCTGGCATGTGTTTGCAGGACAAATTGAATGTCAGTGCAGTGGCTGGAAGAAAACAATTAGCCAGGCCTAGGGTCAGTCTCTCACTCTCGGAATCTTTCTTGTTTTTAATTTAAATTTAAATAAATTATTATTAACCAGGGCCAGGCTAGGCAGGAGTCGGGACCGCAATAAAAATCAATGATTAATAAATCATTGAAAGAGCTAGGACAAGTCAACTGATCTCTCTAAATCTAATGTGATTAAACATTACCGGTTCTTGGATTATCTAAGGTAGATGGCAAACCATCGTTTTAAGGCCGAGTATAATATTAGTCCAGATTGCCGAGACGGCCAGAGAAGCCGAGTATGAGAGAGGGACACCTTAGCCTAGCTTCGCCTGCCGACATGACCGGCGCACAGTGGGCCAGGTGTGAGCAAAAGTGCGCCAAAATAGTGACTTGGTCATGGAAATGAAATTGCTTTTTTTCATGTTTTAAGCAAAGAATACAACCTGTAGAACATCTCCGAACAATATTTCTTCTCGATATTTATTTTAAGTGGGTCATTTTTCTTCACAAAGTCCAGAAATGTTGATTTTAGGGAACGCATTGTGTTAAATGCAATATTGCGTTTTTTTCATGATATTTGCCAAACGGCTTGCTTAATCGATTTAAAATTTGAAATGCTCGTTTTATAATAGTTATCCTAAGTAATCATACATTTTAAAGCTAAACTGTTAGTTATGTCGGAATTTATGTTTAGTAGAATCAAACAAATAATGGGAGAAAATCGATGTTTTTTTTCATGCGCAAATATGGTCAACATTGCTGCCGATTGCTGCGCTAAAAATATCATGATTGCCTTCCTTACAATGTATGCTTTACTTTGATACCACATTTGTCTGCCACCATCTGCCACCTTATGAGTAAGAAGTGGTTTTCCAACCACATGTTCGCCCTTTTTTGCCGAAATCGCCCTTTTTTTTGCGAAAGAGCGCGCCGTGCGCTCATACCAACGAACGTTGAGGGCGTATATCACGTTAGTACTTCAATGGCTCATACATAGGCAAACTACATAAGATACAGTGGTACGCTTTTTTCTTTGTTGACACAAGTAGCATCTATAAGAAGTCCTCTGACATTTTGTCTAAGATGATGGGACAAGCATAAGGATTGTATGAAAGTAGTAAATGGTAGAAGAGAGCTCAAAAATGGAAGGAAATTCACAGAAAGCGAAATTCAAGATAGCGGGGAAGAGAGATAGCAAAAGATAGAAAGAGGTGGAGAAAGAGTGAGGGGAGAGAGGGGGAGAGAAACAAAAAACAGTTTAATGACGTCAGAGAAATTTGTAAATGCTCCAATTGTGTTTCTTAGGTCCAGAAACCCCATATAAGTTCCATAAATCAGTGTAATATGAATCTGTCTATGTGTTACAATGAATATTTGCCTTGTCCAATCAGAAAACAGTATTTTGATGATGTCAGAGATATTTGTAAATGCTCCAATTGTGTTTATTAGGTACATAAACCCCTTATAAGTTCCACTAATCAGTGTAATATGAATCTGTCTATGTGTTACAATGAGTATTTGCCTTGTCCAATCAGAAAACAGTATTTTGATGACGTCAGAGAAATTTGAAAATGCTCCAGCTGTGTTTCTTAGGTCCAGAAACCCCTTATAAGTTACACTAATCAGTGTAATCTGAACCTGTATATGTGTTACAATGAATATTTGCCTTGTCCAATCAGAGAACAGTATTTTGATGACGTCACACGGATTTGAAAATACTCCCATCGAATTCTATGGGTCTGAAAACCCTTAGTTCCTTTAAACTGGAACTTCATTAACCTTCTTCAATGAGTAATTAATTTTGGCACACTTTGAAACGGTTCTGGCCCACTGTGCGGCGTGGCTCACTTCTAGTTCTAGCCCACCGGCACCGGCAAAGGCAAAGCCGGTGAAGTTACCGACTTTTACTTTTAGAAGTTCAGCACTTGCATGTCTTTGTTGCCATCCATTATTCGGTCTTAGAGTTAGATCGATCGACAAAATGAATCGTTTTCATTGCCTATTTTACTGGTTATTTTAGTAATAGAATGGCCGACAGTAAGAGACTGAAATTAAATGTTAAAAGATGCCACAAAAACAAAAGATTTGTCGATCTATTCCAGCCGCGCCCCGCCCTCAGACCAGTTCCACTTCCAAATATTTCTTTCAAATTAATAGGCCTAATGAAAATGAACTCACAAACTAGTTTCAGATATTATTTCAATCAAATTGTCGACATGATGACAAGTAGACACAATCTATCAAATAAGGTATTACAGCATTTTAAAATAAAATCGACTTACTATTTTGTGAAAGTTGGATTCCGCCGTTCAACAGCTGTACGTTGTCGTCTGCTATTTTAAAAGGCTCAGTCACTATTGTGATTTGTACACATAGTTGAAATGCCAAATATGTGTAATAACTTAGGAATGCCGGTGTAACTTCTTTTATTAAAAAATTAATTTGAATGACCAATTTTGGTTACATTTCACATATCTGATGAAATGTCCAGAAAAAATTATATGTTCAGTGTCAATCTGTACAAAATCGGACTTCTGGTTGGTGTATCAAATCTACAATCTACGGAAAAACGTTACTGTCAACTGGGGCGCCCTTCAAGTGGTCACAAAAAATAATTCGAGTTGACCTTCCTCGAGGCAACACGCAAGTGTTATACGCCCTCAACGTTCGTTGCTTTAAATTTAGCACCAATAATTATCACGCCGAGTGGCAACTTTTCCGAGTATGCGCATGCGCATGCGTCACGTAACAAGCGCGTACGCGCCCGTCTAAGGATCTTAAAATCTGAAAATGCTCAAAAACAACCATTTTTTTATTCGGGCATAACTTTTTTAAAAGTCCACAAAAACCCATTTCTATTTTAATATTCGGATAGATTATGAGTTGTAGATGCGAATTCATACCTCATTCATGCCGAGTAAATGTCATAAAGTCATCATATTGACGGTTAAAAATTAAATGGCGCACGAGCGTGAAAATTTCCCAAGTCTGGTCTCTTACCGGCCATAACTTTTTAAAAAGTCCACAAACTCGCAAATTTCTTTGAATATCCGGAAAGATTATGAGTTGTAGATGCGAATTCATACCTCATTCATGCCGAGTAAATGTCATAAAGTCATCATATTGACCGTTAAAATTTAAATGGCGCACGAGTGTGAAAATTGGCTAAGTCGACTGTATAGCGCCAGCTAACATCTAACGGCGAACAGTTCAAATCAAATAATTGGCAAAATATGCTAAAAACATCCTTTTTTAATTCGGCCATAACTTTTTCAAAAGTCGACAAAAACACAATTTTATTTGAATATTTGGATAGATTATGAGTTGTAGATACGAATTCATACCTCATTTATGCCGAGTAAATCTTCTAAAGTCAACGAATTGACCGCTTAAAGTTGACATCGCGCAAAGAGTGTGAAAATTGGCTAAATTTGGTCAAACATGCATTTCTCTTAACGGTCACAACTTCTTTGATACATGGATATATACAAATATTTTTTCATGTTCTGAAAGAGTATGAGTTGCACATATTTTTACAATTTTAACATTGGCCAATCAGATTTTGTAAAGTCATCATTGTGCACGATAAAGTTAAAAAAAAGTTCAACCTTCAATTACGACCTGTTCCCGTGCTCTAATGAACTCGGAAATCGCGATAGTGTAGCGGAAACTCAGCTTTAACATACTGAAAACCGGGTCAAAATCGGCCAAAGGAAAGGTGTGATATGGTCGAAATAAGACGTCAGGTACAGAGCCATTTTACAGTCATTTTGGTCAATTTAAGAGCTTCCCCCTCCCCTTTTGTTATGAATTAATATTGTTACCCTATGTTGTGTCATTCATTTATGCCAAGTAAATGTTATGACATTATCATAATTACGCGTTGAAAAGTCAATATCATCATATCGTAATTTCAATATGTATAACCTTTAATTCGTCAAATGTGACGAATTCAACATCTAGTTGTACTTTATTATTATTTTTTTGTTATTATACATTTTTCATAGAAACTGCTGGAAGTCAATGGTGCCATTCCAACAGCGACACAGTACTTGGAGGAAAGAGTAAACGCCAGGAATATAGAGAGAGTGTACGACAAGGCGATTGTTGCGTATGCCCTGGCGCTTGCTGGCAGCTCACATGCCCTTGATGCAAATGCAATTCTCAAAGAAGATGAAACCGTGCAAGGTGGTATGTATTTGTTAACATATTATGCTTAAATAAAAAGACCAGAATTAATGGAAACTGTGTACTCTCATCAGGCAAACAGGATGAACACCAATACAAAGCTGCATTGACTCTGGAGATGATTGATATAAATGAGTCATATCAAGTCCAATCCATTTGGTCGAATTGTAGTTGGCAATCAAAACGGTATTGATCATATTTTGTTATATATGTTTCATGCATGTGGCATTTTGCAGGCATATGTGATACAGGTTGTTCGGAGTACCGTCGTGGAATGTTGATCTGGCTACCGCAGGCCTTCTTCTTTAACTCATTGCTTGGGGGGGGGGGGGGGGGGGGGGGGGTGTGGGCGGGGGCTAGGGTGGGCGCTTACTAACTATTAAGTAGTTAATATTATGTCCCCGTAAGATACGATTAGTGTCTATATTTTGGTTAGAGCTCATTATTCCGAAGGTTCGTTATTCTGAAGGTTCGTTATTCCGAGGGTTCGTTATTCCGAAGGTTCGCTATTCCTAAAACGAAATTGGGTTCGTTATTTCGAAGGTTCGTTTATCCGGAAATAAAATCGGGTTCGTTATTTCGCGGAAGGTTCATTAGTCCGAAAATTAAATTGGGTTTGTTAATCCGTAAATGAAATCGGGTTTTTATAATACTATAATTTGTGTTTTTTTTAAATTTAATTTACAGCCTGCATTAAGCATACCCCTCCCCCTTATACTCCCTTGGCCAGACTAATCAAACATTCAAGTTTGTTTTATCTCCTTACTTGAAATTATAGCATTATAACAAATCAGAATTAATTTTCGGATGAACGAACCCGTTTGTAGGAATAGCGAACCATCGGAAAAAACGAAACGAATCGGAATCACGGACGTTCGGAATAACGAACCTTCCGAAGGTTCATTCCTAAAATTAAATTGGGTTCATTAATCCGTAAATGAAATCGGGTTTTTATAATACTATAATTTGTGTTTTTTTAAAATTTAATTTACAGCCTGCATTAAGCATACCCCTCCCCCTTATACTCCCTTGGCCAGACTAATCAAACATTTAAGTTTGTTTTATCTCCTTATTTGAAATTATAGCATTATAACAAATCATAATTAATTTTCGGATGAATGAACCCGTTTGTAGGAATAGCGAACCTTCGGAAAAAACGAAACGAATCGGAATCACGGACGTTCGGAATAACGAACCTTTCGAATAGCGAACCCGTTTTTTGTTCCGGTCTAACGAATCTTCGAAATAAAGAACATGATTTTATTTTAGGAAAAGCGAACCTTCGGAATAACGAACCTTCAGAATAATGCAACAAATGTTCGCATTAACGAACCCTATTACGTTTCCGGATTAACAAACCCTCGGGTATATACGCCATTTGCGTGTTCGGAATAACGAAGCGTACCCGATATTTTAATTCATTACACTTGCCTTTATATCAGATAACCATATAAAAAGTACATGCATGGGCATTCCACAGAAGTACTACTAGTATAAGAGTATGAACCAATTCTTCTGTGATCTCTGAATGATCAAAGAAGTCATATTTGAAATGCACATTTATAATAACCAGTCCTCTAGTACAGTACATTTGTATAAATAGAGTACTGCACTTCAACACGTTATTGAACGAGGTTGTGTACACTAGACATACGCCATTGGTATTATACACGGACACACGCGCTCACACTTAACTCCACACATCACATCACATGCACACTCACTTAACTCACAAACATCACATCACATGCACACGATTGCACTGATTGTGAGCAGAGTGTGCAGTGCTCAGAATGATTAGTACAGCCATCTGTGGTTGCATAGCTACCCGTTCAAGAACATTCACTTGCAAATACTGCGACTATTTTATACATTTTATTTTTCTTTTGACAATTATGCAACCGACAAGTGGGTTCAGATAAATGCATATATTTTTAGACCAATTTTTGTTTCAGACCACATCAAGTGTTAGCCCTTGGGGGGACCACGAAATTGGACAACTAAGCATATTTTTGCTAGTCAGCCCACAGTCTATTCACTCTCTCGTAATATCCGGTGGTCATAGGCGTACCCGGGGGGGGGGGGGGGGGTGGTGTTCAAACCCACCCCCTTTGACCAACAAATGACAGTTTTGGGGGGCGGGATTTGAACCCCCCCTCCCCCCCCCCCCCATTTCAAATCGTAAAAGGTCTCGAGACCCAATTTTAGCGGTCTCGACCGTCATTATCGATTGTCTTGGCCTGGAAAAGTGCGGAGAACCTTAGTCTTGGCTTTTAGAAATATCCAAATTGTGGTCCTGATCTCGAACATGTCGACAATCCACGGACTCGGCTTAGACAATGTTTTACGACTAACCCCCCTCCCCCCCTCCCCCCTCCCCCCCTGCTTACAGTATTATCAACCACTTGGTCTCGGCCCCAAAAAATTGGTCCGGTCGTGGTCTCGGCTCCGAAAAATTGGGACTGGACCTGGTCTCGACTTCAAACAAATTATTGACGAAATAATCCTCCCATCTGAAAAAAGTATGGGTACGCCATTGCCGGTGGTGATTGCGGATTTGGTTTACCCCCTCCCCCCTCCCCTCAATATTTTTGGTCATAACGCCATGACTGTATGTGTGTATGGCAGTGACATGTCATTCATGTGAAATAGACTAGTATGAAGCATGAAGGGTGCATTGTTCAAGTATAAATTTGGTCTATGTTTCTTTCCAATGTGAAACACATTCAGATGATGTGTACTTCGAAGGTGATCCAGGTAACTATGACACCAAATACGGCTACTGGAATTACTGGATGCCATGGAGACCCTCTGCGGTCACAGTGGAAACAACGGCTTATGCGCTCCTTGCTCAGATGGAGTTGGGCAAGTATCGTTATGCTGGACGGATTGCGGCTTGGCTGAGTAATCAGCAGAACTATGAAGGGGGTTTCGTGTCAACCCAGGTCAGTAGGTGCACGTCAACCTTGAGTGGCAAACATGGAACCAATTTCCCGAAATAATCCCTTGATGTATACATTTATATATGCATAACTAGTGCACAGAGGCGTCGGCTCGTTCACAAAGCTCGATGTATGGGGCGGGGGGGGGGGGGGGGGGAGGTGTAGCAGCGCAGTCACGCAGCGACGGTTAAAGGGACTTAGTAACATTGTCCAAATCCTCAAAATAAAATGTTAATATTAGCGGTTCCCTTATACCTTGTTGTATTCGTATTAACAATAAAATCCCGGACAGGTTTCGGTTTTTCACATTTCCCTATCGTTACAAAGATATGTATGATTGAAGTATTCAGATAAGAAAAACTCTGGGCGAGTTTTTCTTCCGTCTACAAAGTGAGTGCTAGTGAGTTACTGAATATCACTTTGTATTTTCGCTCATTACTTGGCCATACAATGTCCATTTGACTTGATATTTTCACACAACACCCTGTGGACATATGAGATAACAACATTATACATTGCATCAACCATTCATAACTTTTTGTACATGTTAACAAAGTTACTAGATCCCTTTAATGTGTATACTTGATATACTAACAGGATATATCACGCTGCACACTGCCGAATACGCGACTTTGAAACCCGCTGCAAATATGTGAAAGTACACCAAATACAAAACTGAATACACACTGCCGCTGGCTTCATGAAAAGGGCGCTTTTGCTATATCCAGTATATTTATATTGATGATAGTATGCGGTGATGAATGCGATGCGTGTGGTGTTTTAATTACGGTGGTGCGTACATGTACTGCATGACACAAGGGCTCAATAGTATATCAATAGTTGATGTAATGTAAAGCGCATAGAGATGTTAATTCGTATAATGCGCTATATAAATGTAAATTGTTATTATTATTATCAACCGAGCTCTGAGCCTGAGACGTTTTATATAACTGTCACAGTTTTACTCCAGAGTCAAATAACTCAGTATGAATATGACATTTCTTAATTTCAAACAAATGAGTTTTATGTTTTTTAACTGATCAAATAGCCTGCGAAAGTAAGTTTTATAAACCTATTTTAGTCGCAAAATTAATCGAATTGCCCTCGATCGTACACCTACATTCAAATAGACTAGGATTCCCGGACTGATCTAATTCGCTTTAGAGGGGAAAGTGGGAGGTGGGGATTTGATTTAGTATGTATTTTTCTAATTAATTTTTATATTCAAGATTAGTATTTAATTTCTGTCTAGATTTGGTTTTTAAAATAAATTTCCAAATTATCTAACCCTTTATTTTAAACAAGTGATTCGCCACGAAGAAAAAATGGTACTGTCCGTTAAGAAATCACCGTAACACACCCCCATGAACGTATGATATTATGTTTCTTTATTTCTACCGGAATATTTTGAAAAACATGGCCTAAATAATATTTTTTACGGAATTATGTCCTTTTGTTCCAAATTAATGATCAAATATGATTTCTTAAACCAATCTCCCGAACATATTGCCGTGCAAATTTGCCAAGCATCTGTGAGATTAAAGTCCCATGTATACAACACAATGATGTTCGTGTCAATGTTACTCGCCTAAACAATGAATAGCACTTTTTGCGCAAAAAAAAAAAAAAAAAAAAAAACATCACTCTGATTGATTTAAGCGTACGGGACAGCGTTACGAATTTCCCGGAGAGCGTTGTTTTGTTTTCTTCAAGTTTTTCCCACTTAAAAAACGGCAAATACAAAACGAAAATGTTAATGAGAAGGTGTGATCTACTTAATCGTATGATGATTTCAGATTATAATAAGTGTCAATCTTTTACACGTGATTCTCCGTACCGATAAGTGTAAACATTTACAAGCAATTTCATGAACTATTGTAGAGACTTTCACTTATTTTGAGAAAGATGAACGCCATCCGTGATATTGATGAGTGATATGTAACAAATAACTATGTGCTTGATTGTGATAGGCAATATATTAACTCGGTGGGCTCAACATGACTTTTACCTCGGTAATACAGTTGACCATCACAATAAGCCAATACGTTAGTTGTATACTGACATTGGCAATCACGTGACTATTATGAGGGATATATTGTCTTCTAACTTACGCATATACACCATATTAAAACATAGTTATTGTCATATGTTGTCACATAAGGCAGATGAAAAATGTTTTAGAATTTCTCTAGTTTATTGGTGTTATCATCAATAATATTTCACATTTCTTTAATAATGTGTTCAATTTAGGATACCGTTATGGCTACGCAAGCGCTGGCCAAGTTTGCGGGCAGGCCTAAATTTCAACATGTGGAACTGGATTGTTCTGTGCATTCAAGTCGTTCTCCAGACCTAAATTTCGACTACCGAATTGATGATGAAAACGCTAAAATCTTGAGGGAAACACCAGTGAGTATTTTTATTCGGCATTTGACTAAAATTTACTATATGTTACATCTAGTGAAGGGCTAACTCGGTCACAGAGGAGAACGTCATTATTAGGAGCCAGCAGATGGCGAGGGATCGTAACTTGTACATTCCAGTGATGCATATGCAATAATGGGCACTAGCGGTGCTTAAATGTAGATGGACAACATTTACCACTTTTGACTGAGTCCCCCCACTACTACCCAGTGGTGTAGCTACCAGTGTTGTAGTCGAGTCACCATGGTCCGAGTCCGAGTCCGAGTCACCATGGTCGAGGCCGAGGACGAGTCCGAGTCACGGCATTACGAGGCCAAGGCCGAGGCCGAGGCCTGGCAAAGTCGGCCTCGAGGCCGGCCTCGAGGCCGAGGCCGGCCTCAAGACCAAGACTGAGAATTTCATGAAAATGCAAAAGTATTTTCGAGATACTTCAGTATTACCAAATAATCGTGATCTAATCGATCACATGCCATTGCGTAACTTACTTTGCCTTGAGGCCGGCCTCGAGACCTCCAAGACTGGTAGCTACTGGTAGTTGGAAATGGTGGGGATGGGCGGTAAATTTAACAAAATAAGGGAGGAATTTTGTGAAAATCAAGAAAAACAAAAGGTGTGACACCCTTGCACTAACACTAGCACTAACCCTAACACTCAAAGCAAAAACACTTTTTTGTGTATATTATTACCTTGATATCTGGTAGAAAAAATTGAAAGGTTGAATCTCTGTAATTCTTAGCTAGGTTTTACCTACAGTTTTATACTGGCAAGTCTATATGGGGGTACCATGTATGCGGAGGAGTAGTATTGCTATACCATCTCAACTTATATAACATAATCGCAATTGTATGTAAATCTAATTAACGAGGAAAACGTGTTCTCTATTTCTTTTTTTAACAGGGGATTTGTTTAACGCCTCTGCCTAATAAATTGTCCGGAAACATTATACATTTTGAGTTTTCCAACAATAAAACAACCAACACAAATTTGGTATGGTAGTACATACTTATACTTATCTGCCTTGGCATGACAGTATCATTGCAGATCATTCCAGCAATGATGGTTCGTACTCTCATCATCCTCATGTTTAATGATTTGCTTAATAATGTAATGATTATTTCCTTTTGACTACAATAGGTTACTAGTGCCATAGGAGATATATTGACTCTACATGCAAGAGGATATGGAGTTGGCAAGGCTAATGTAAGTAGTGATTTAACCCTTTGTCTGTTGTTTACTGATTGAAATGTAGCAACGGATGTCATATTTCATCGCAGAACTGATGATTGAATGTGGAATGTGTATTTGAAATTGAGTTGAGTTCTTTCGGGTCTGAAACATTTGAAGAGTTTAGATGTGAAACCGATTACCCCTAAAGATGCAGGCACTATTTTAAAATATCGTATTTCAATGATACCTTTATACGCATTGCATATTGAGGTATATTTTTCGAGACATGATTCAAATATCTTGTTTTTTTATTGTCAATGTTTTTTAGCAAATTATGTTGTGATTTTTTTCATATCTAAATTATTTTATCCCATTTAAACATAGGAGAGGTTTTCCCTATATTTGATGTGTGTATCATTGTTTTCATGCTTCTTCAAATTACTTGAGGAGTTTGAAGTACCCAGATGTGGATGACGTTCAATTTCAATTGTTTGTATTAACCACTTTCATTAATATACATACGAAGGAAACAAGTTAAAATAAAATCAGCATAAAGCAAAATCAATACTTACGAGCGAACAAATCGCACCCAAATAAACAAATTACATGAAAGTGTTTGGTACCAATTAAACGGCTGAACATTATATGGAAACTGGTACCAACGTAGATAAAAACAAATTAGCTATACAGTTTGATAACAACATCAACTAATTGTAAACATACGTACATACAAACAACACTTGTGCAAGTATACTCCTAGGAGGTTCTGCATAGTACCGGAAGAAGAAGAAGAAGAACATACACACATACTCATACATATACCATATACACACTAAGAAATTCGGGGTGCATATCCTTGTCCCTATACGAGCACTCCTATAAGGATGCAGACGTACACCACGAATAGGGGTCCACAGTGTACACCCCTGCCTGCACCAACATGGTTAAATGTAGCAATTTTATTTTAAACCGAAAACTCAATGAAGATCCTATAATATGCATATTGTACCTCTTCTGAAAGCTGAGAACATACTGAGCATGAAAAAGTTAATTTTGAAGCCCTAACACCGCCCAGAAAACAATTAAAAGCAAATTTAAACTCTTATTCTGAACCCCGATTTTCGCCGTTTGACGGCGATTTGGTGCAGAGAAATTTGATGACGTCACAGGTAGAATAGGCCCAAACCATGCACGGCCGCTGATGGTAGAGCGGCACCCGTTGCCTCCCCCAACGATCCCCCAGTCCAGCGAGCGCGAGTAATGCTGCCCTGCTCAATCGATAGAACGCCGTCCTTGTCAATATCATTTTTCTTGTTAGATTTGACCTGAAATCTGCAAAATCGGAGAATGGTGGAAATGTCTGAAGGAAGTGAAGATTTCAGGCATGGTTTTGAGGTGGAAATCGCGAGTTCGCCAGTATCGACAAAGTTGAATTCGAGTCGCAAAGTCGGGAAAAGGTGCATGGCGTATGGTAGATCGACAAATCTATCACTTTCATGCCCTCTTTGACTTTGACATTATATTGTATTTTTCTCTGTCGGCATTCTAAGCCGACAGTGAAAAATAACTATAATAATGTCAAAGAGGCCATGAAAGTGATAGATTTGTCGATCTGGCGTATGACTGCGGCAATTGTATAGCGAATTGCACCATGTCCATGCACAGTTTGCCGGGGAAGATGCTGGGGGAAAGGGCGCATTGAAACCCGCACCCCGGTGTCGGCACGCTACCCCGCTAGCTGGCCGTGCCGTGCTCGTGAAGAGTACCCTACGAAACACATATGTAACGTACCCAAAATCAACTAAATCTTCAAAAATTGCTCAAATAATGGTCATGATTTCAAAGTAGTTATCCTTTTTACCTGTTCTGTGTAACTACTTTGAAATCATGACCATAATTTGAGCAACGGTCGAAGATTTAGTTGATTTTGGGTACATTACATTTGTGTTTTGTATGGTACTCTTCACGAGTGCGTCACGGGCAGCTAGCGGCGTAGCGTGCCGACACCGGAGTGCGGGTACAATAGTGAACTAGCGTCAAAAATCTCCCAAATCCCGTCATCATTGTCGCTGTCTGATGAATCATTCCTGTCCTCTTCTTCATCTTCTTCGGAAAAATCCATTGCGAAACTCAGTTCGAGAGTATTTTCCTCCATTTTCCTCGAAATAAAACTGTCCAGCTCGATCGTACGTTATCAAAAAGTAATACACAACACCGTATAATGCACGCGCATCGCTTTGGTTGATCAGCTGATCGGCCGGGCCCGTTCTACCGATGACGTCACGATTTTCAGGCCGATCGTTGAGCGAATTTCAGTCTCGGAGACTGCTCACTTTTGCCCCATTTTCGAAGACTTTTTAGTCAAATTTCAACATTTTTATCGCGGATTAAGTTAATATCCTTAGAAAAAATAACATTTCCTTCACAAACATACCAAATTTTGCCAATTTGAAAGTCAACGAGGGTTCGGTTTAAGTACCACCTTTTACCTGTGTGATAAAGCCCTATCCTCCTAGTTCTAATCCTAATAACCTACGCCATATCCTATACATACTTTGCCCTAACCCTCTTTTTTGTTCATAGTTCACGATTAGCTTATAACTAGTGTTTAACAAGATGTATGTTTTAAAGTGGTAAGTAATTAAACGCAGACTTTAAACAATATTGCATTCATTAATTTCCTTCCGGAAATGGTTCACAAGAGACCTCTGATAATTAACTATACTCATTTGAATAACAAATGTATTTTGGTAACTATTTTAGAAAATAATGGGATAATAAACAGATTTAATTTGCAATTTGCCAAAGCACAAACTAGCTCATAAATATATGTGTACCTGTTACAAATAACTGCACATTATGTGGTTGAACGGTATATTCGTATTCAATATCAGGTTTGCCTTTTTTTTTTTTTCATTTTTACAGACTGGCGTAGTAAAAGAAGCAGCATAAGATGTTAACATAGGCCTAGTTCATCAGGATTGTTACAGTTAATTAACAGAAAATGTCGTTTTTTGACAGGAACATTGTCGCCAGTAAATACAAAAACTTTGGAGAAAAAATAGGCAAAGTTGTAGGTAGTACGAAAAACAGTTTATTAACATTCATGAATGTCGATAATATTATTTATTTTGTAAATTAAAGGGATAGTTGAGTTATGGTAAGGAGATTACAGTTTTGGTGAAACTGAATTGTATTAACCAAAACCTGCATCATTACATTACAAATTAATAATTATAACTAGAAAGGAACACAAACTTACAAATGACTTAGTAAAGATTATGTTATCATTAACAAACCTAAAAGGGCGATCTCTACACACTCATCGGTTTCAACCCTTTTGAATACAATATTGTGCATGTGATGTTTTGTTGAAATAGTGATTAGATGAAGAAATAACCAACTACTATTTAAATACCTATTTTGTAACTTTTTGAAAAGAGGAAGCATTTGTTTTTAATTTTACCGGCTGGTTCAAAATTATCGAATAAGTGCGGGGCCCCACATTTATTACAAATGGCTATGTTTATGGATATTTCAACCGTTTCTGAACCGATTTTGATCAAATAAAGTTTATTCTGTCATTAAAATATTGTGCTCTTTCTAATTTTGCACTCAGTTTTTCATTATCTCACAACAAATGACTGTATGTAGCGCCCTCTCTACCACAACTCTACTATATCCCTTTAAACATAATTTCCATAATATGACAACATTTCTGTTACTTTACATAAGTTCTGTAACATTGATAAAAACGGTGGCAAGTTGTAATTAAAGGGCAAAAAAACATATACATGTAATTGTACAGTTTATTTTGGCAGTGTAGCTGATGAGCCAAAATGTATGTGGGACGTTATAGTTATAACAGGTACATGAACTAATCATTGCAGCTATTTTTAACAAAACACATGCAGATACTGTAAATAAAATTTGTATATTCATGCAAACACAAGATGCGCCGTTTTGCACTGCAAATGTTTAAAACTTAGTACCGGAATACTAGTAACTGACAGCCTCTTCGTTGAATAATCAACAGCAAGTATGCAATTATATGGATTTTGAAAGGGTTTACACCTTCCAGTTTCTATAGCAAGTTGTTTTAGGTGCTAACAGCATAATTACGCATCTTAAATCGAAACTGCTTTTGTCCATGTCCGTATGTGTCGCAATATAGAAATCACTATGAGAGGACTTCTTTCTGTTTGACAAAATGTGTATATTCCTGGGTTTGATGGTCCAATTGCATACACCATGTTAATCAAACAAAGCAAGTCCATACACCGTCGAGCAGTAACCTGGAGACGAACTATTCAATTGCGATTAAATACGTAGACAAAGTCGAGCATAAATCAGCTTTTGCTGTGTCGGACAAAACCCCTACAAAGCTTTTGAAATTGCCACTAGCAACCATTGATAGGCTACGCATGAACCGGTCTTTAGAGCATCGAATTAATAAAGTCGCATTAGTGCGCGATGGCGAATCAAGCAAATGACCAATCAGAGGGGTTGTAACGAAACTAAGTGTTATTCATAAATATTTTCGTAGTACTTTATTTCAATTTCCCTATTTAAAAAAAAACATATATGCATACTGAGCTATTATCATACAGTAGTGATAAAAATCAAACATTTTTTAATTACAGCAAGCAATGCATATTTTGTATTTATGTGAGTGCATTATTTCTGGAATTGGCGGACGGCCTTGCTGTGGCACATTTTCAGACCCATTTGAATAATTTCAAGTTAATATCAAACAAAACAGTTGTCACATTTACATTAGAAAACCATTAACTTATACACTCATAATGTTGCACCATGAATTTGATCTTGGCATTAATAGAGGATCGCAGAAAACCACATGTGCAGTAAGACCGTAGTATAGGAACAAAACTAAGAAAGGCGGCCGGGATTTCGCACGTTGCACCAACTATCAACCGTTCTTCTTACTGTGTATACCTGAACCGTAGACCGCCAACACAACTGAATAATGACCAATAATAAGTACTGCCTCGAATATTTGTGACATTCAAACAGTATTAATGATCTATACCTTAATTAACACCATAATGATAATACAAATGACATTATAAAAACATATATATGATTATGTATTGAAGTCTTTAAATTGAATAATCATACATTAAACTGACCTTTTGCAGACAATTTATAGATCCATTCGTGGATTGGTCAATCAATACAGCTATTGGCTAGCGTTGATAGTTGTGTTTCAAGTAGCTCAATTTACTGTATCTCGAAAAGTATAACTAATTGATCCTTAAATGTTGCTTGTAAGTATCGGCTTCCATGGTGGTGTAGAAAATACGTGTGGTTTGCGGTTGCACCATGTATGTCCTAGAAAGGACTGTTGGTATTCATTCTGAGATTGCAGTTCTCCTACCACTAACCCTCTCCGTATAATAGCTATACCGGCGCTGTAGTTCTTACCAGAACTACAAGCTCAGAAAGAATATCAACAGTCCTTTCCAGGACTACCAACAGTGCTTTATAGGTCTCCCACAGTCCCTTTTTTAGGAATATCCTAGAAAGAATACCAACAGTCCTTATCAGGACTAACCAATCCTCTCCTTATACATGGTACAACCGCAGACCACAGTATTAAGTAATCACTGTTTGTGATATCACAAATATCATACATAATTACAATTAATTGTTTAATGGCTAAGTGTGGCGTTAGTACATGCTATTGTGGGTAATCATCGATACTAATCGATTATTACCTATTGTACGGCGTTCATCGATACTGCGGCGAGGAGCACGCATAGCGTACTAAGGGTGCACGCCTCCACGTGCTCACGCAGGGGTGCTCCAGTACAATCCTGCACCCCCACGGGAGCTTGCGTAAAATATCGCAAATCGTACACCCTAATTCAGCACGGATTTCTTAGTGTGTAGGCCTTGGATGTTATTATTGTACATTGCATGTATCAAGTAAAAATGTTTCGTATATTATTTTAAAAACATTAAGGACACTCTCTTATACGGACTGTCCCAGAAAAAACGAAACCGGGTTTCATGGCAGAAATGTTATTTTATAATGAATAAATTCCTTGATGATATATTATATGTCTGAAAATCTCTGTGTCTCTTCTTTCATTTGATTTACAACTTATGGCACATAATTCACGCATGACTGAATTAGAACGATGGAAAGTGTTACCAAAATGCATTTGCACGCAGACATTTTTGGTGAGGTTTTGGGGTGAGTTTTACAGTAGAATTTCGTTGTTTTTTAATGTAGATTCAGCTCATATTTCCATATTTCATACATAATCCATCACACGAATATTACAAATACGTGTTTAAAAACATTGTTATTAAGGAGTTATCATCAATTAATTAGTGGTTATTCATTAGCCAGTATTGCGGCATCAAAAGTCGCGCCGAATCCAGCTGAAATACTATGACGTCAGTCATTGTGTAAGTCATCATTAGCAGACGATGTCCGATACATAACAAGCACATTTATACTGCCCTTTTAACATGACTCTGTTCAATCATCGTTGTTAATTAAGGAAAAATTTTGTCATTCTGCCTCACTCTTAAAAGCACTTTGTTGTTCTTTGACACACAATTTTCCCGTAAAGCATGCTAAATAACATTATTTTATTCTATCACATCGCCCATAAGTACCCAGCTAGCCACCTGACGTTGGGCCGATGTCGGAATTTGGTTGCCGGATGTCGGCATATCGCCGTTGGCTCGAGGTTAAAATGTCCGCCAGCCCAACATCGTCACGACGTCATTTTTGTGATATATTGGCATAAGGTCATTTTCCGACAATGGCCCAACATCATCTCATGACATTAACAGTTTAAGTAGTTAAAAGATTGGCATACTAGGGGCAAGGTATTCATTGTGATTTATAATGCGAATTGCCCTTTTCTGTAAATTTAAAAGTCTATTCATATTAAAGTTTGTGCAATAATATAAAAAGGGGAAAAAGAAGAGTATTGTACAGCATCATTAAAACATTTTTAGGAAGCATTTGTAATGTATATAAAATGCCTTTGTTTTTAGACAACCTATTACAGACATCACCAACGTGTTCATTCCAAGTTAGTCTTTCGATAGATCTCCTTGAATTGTTACAAAAACATTACCCGCGACAACCTCCCTCATGAAGAACGCCAAGTTCTCACTTCCCTCAAAAACCGGACCAACGTCATCATCAAGCCACCAGACAAAGGATCAGCCGTCGTCTTCATGGACCGCCACAATACATCGACGAAGCCTTGAAACACCTCAATATCGTTCACACTATTCTGTGCTTAACTCTGACCCCACATATGATTGCTCTGAAAAGATACGGCAGACATTGGATGACATGAAAGCTCGTGAACACCTCTAAAAAAAAACACACAAATTTCTCTCTCCCACCAATACCAAACCTGCCAGATTCTACCTTTTCCCAAATATACACAAACCAGGGAATCCAGGCCGTCATATCCTACCGGGGAATGGTTCACCCACAGAGAACATCTCCCTCTTTGCTGATCACCACATTAAACCTCTTGTCCCTCTAGCACCTTCCTACATCAATGACACCCCTGACTTTTCTAAGGAAACTTGAAACCATCAAGTTTGTTAGGGCTATACGCGCTATATGTCTTATGAATCGGTGAGGCCATTTTAAATGGCCTATTTCAGATCAGGTTTTTAACTTACGGGGGGCGGGGGTGTCAATTTGACCTCATAGCTCCCGCCCCAATAACTCAAATACTAATCCTCCGATTCACACGAAATTTTGCGTGGAGGTACATTGAATTATTAGCGATGCGTTAATGTTTTTGTTTCAACGAGCCAATGTTGAGTATGCGAAATATGCGAAATTTATGCAAAAAAAAAAAAAAAAAAAAAAAAAAAAAATTCCCCCTGTAAATCACTAAGAATTGATCAGAATATGCTAATTTTGTGCATACATATACTTTATGACTTAAGTAACATGTTTTCAACATTACACATTTCGACAGCCATGATTCTCTTTATCTCTTGCTTTGTTTTTTGGAATTTCTTATGTATACATAAACAAATCCAAAAAACAAAGCAAGAGAAAAAGAAAATAATGGCTGTCGAAATTTGTAATGTTTGTTTTACTTATTTTTGTATTGTTATTTTCAGTGGAATAAATTATTTACCATTATCCGGCCATTTTTAACCC
This sequence comes from Echinarachnius parma, assembly GCA_037951105.1. NCBI lineage: Eukaryota > Metazoa > Echinodermata > Echinoidea > Clypeasteroida > Echinarachniidae > Echinarachnius > Echinarachnius parma. The sequence continues at coordinate 33,795 of JBAMJV010005881.1, forward strand.
CAAATGAAATGATTCCAGTGATTAGACTAAACATAATGAAGGCTTTCCATAGAATGTGTACACAAATCACACAATTTAGCTATTTTTGGGCCCTCGTTCACTTACAAAAGGTAAATCGTGTTCAAAAGTGGCGGAAGACTTCAATAACAAAAACTTATGAAGTCGCGCGACAATATCTGCGCGCGTTGCGGAATTATCGCGCGAAAAGTCGAGGGAGACGTCAAATTGACAACCCCCCCCCCCCCTCCCCACAGAGTTAAAATGGATGTATACATTCGTTTTTGAACGTTATAATTGACAAGTCGTAGGTCATACCATTATATTTTGCCATTCCCCACATTTTAGATGTCGGTGTGGGCCTTTAATTACATTAGTTGCAGCTTGTAGCTTGCAGAGAATGTGAAATCTTGGGTCGAATGAAGATTTTCATTACGGCATTTTTGTTTTTTTCTAACTAGGTTGTGCTGGGTTATAACCAAGTGGAATCTGAAATCGACACATGTCCATTCAATGTGACCATAGTCGCCACTGAAGTACGTAATAACCAAAATGTGCCAGTTCTGAACATCAGCGTGTGTGCAAGGTAAAATAATATTTGGCTGCATAAACCCATATACACTGCAAATTAGTTTCTTACTTATAGTAAACTATACACTTTAGATCGATGCAAGTTGTGTCCGTCAGCTATGTATTTAATCTACATTCACTGCTGCTTTCAATCCAGGAATACATTTGTACCATGAGTGAATTCATTATTACCATACTTCTTGATAAATGAGCTTGAAGGGCTCTTTATAGTCACGCAGCCTGGGCGAGTATGCTCCTCTGGGAGATAATATGGTGCACAAGTTATTGTGCAGGATTAAACTGGACCTGATAACCATTGAAAATAATGCGTTTCTGAATATGGCACTTATAATATTTGGGTACATTACATTTTTATTGTACAGGTATTTGAGGGAATCTTCTACTCACATGGGCATCATTGACGTTGGTCTGTATTCAGGTTTCAAGGCAGTTACGGCCGATCTTGAAAAGGTATGTTTTATTATTTTCAACGATAGACCAAGATATACTTGAACTTGCCTTATGCTGCTCTCACACAGTGGCAAATGGGCTTACGAAATCATGTAATTTGCCAACAACTCTTGATGATCACCTTACATTTGTAGGTGTTCTTAATCATGTGTGGTCATTTGTTTGTGTTACAAATATTATAAACATGCTGCTGAATTTCGCCCGGAAATTATGTTCTCATCATTTACTCAACATTTTAATCAGCAATCCAATCCATTCTGATGACAAAGTGTGATCGTAAGGCATTTGTAATGTGTACAAGGGCATTTTAAGCTTTTAAGCATTCCTGTAAACATCTGCAAATATCCACAAGAAATCCATTAAATTGATTCTTCATAAGGCCTCACATTCTCCCTGACAATTATTTAACTTTTGGCGCAATTACATTGTTAATATAAATTATTTGTTTATGCCTACACAACGAAGTGACCGGAGACATTAAGTTGTGTTGGTGTCCGTAAAACCCGTTCTAGTTATTGAGATATCTCAAGAACAGGTAGACAGATTTCCACTAAACTCGTAAATGTATATTGGGTTACAGTCCGTTATTCCGAAGGTTCGTTATTCCGAAGGTTCAGTTTTTTTCCGAAGGTTCGTTATTCCGAAGGTTCGTTATTCCGAAGGTTCGTTATTCAGAAGGTTCGTTATTCCGAGGGTTCGTTATTCCTAAAAATGAAATCGGGTTCGTTATTCAGAAGGTTCGTTTATCCGAAAATAAAATCGGGTTCGTTATTCCGAAGGTTCATTAGTCCGAAATGAAATCGTACTGTTATAATATCAAAATGAAATCGGGTTTATTATAATACTATAATTTGTTTTTGTTTTTGTTCATATATCTTGGAGCCTGCATTAAGCATGTCCCTCTCCCCTTCCCTACCTTGGCAAGTCCAATCAAACATTTGCAAGCCCCCTCCCTCCCCCATCTCCTATCCCACGTGGCTGTGCTTATCCCAAATTATAGTTGTATTTCCTCTTAATTTAATACAGAGCCTGTATTGAGCAAGCCCCCCCCCCCCATCCCTTCCTTCTTTCCAGTGGCTACGCCAATCTGAAATTATAGTTTTTATAACAAAGCCGAATTCATTTTCGGATTAACGAACCCGAATTCATTTTAGGAATAGCGAACCTTCGGAATAACAAAACTCATTTAATTTAAGGAATATTGCAACTTCGGAATAACGAACCTTCTTCTTCTTCTTCGGGTTAATCTGCCTCCTTCAATCCTGAAGATTCTTGCAGATACTGTGTGTGTGTGTGTGTGCATACACAGGGTGCGCAGGTGCTTATTTACAAAGTGCAAGTACAAATCTAGTCAGGTATTTACCAGTGTTGTATGACTCGAGGCCGGTCTTGGTCTCGAGTCCGGCCTCGGACTCGGACTCGGGGACCCCGGACTCGGCCTCGGACTCGGACTCGAAGGTCGTGGACTCGATGACTCGGGCCGAGTCCAGCTCGAGACCGGCCAATTTCCGTATTTTGTATATTTGTATATTGGCTATTCTGTGCTATAATTCTGCAAGAAACAAGCCAAATAAAGCCAAATATTCTATCCAATCCACCAAGCGATTGTTGCTTGAAGAGATCGCGAATGAACTGACAGCGGACAAGAAAGTGAGCAAAAAAAAATCACATTTGTGGGAAACGAATGGACACGCAAGTGACATATATTCATAACAAATAGCCCAAGCTTATTATTATTTGATAGGTATGATGTCATTTTATGCTGTCTTTTTTTATGAATTGACACCACAATTCTGAAAATGTTCGGCTATCAAACAAGCCTCCAGCATCCAGCCTACCATCTGGCAAGGTACTATTGCCAGAGTTGTGGCTGACGAAGGGGCTAGGTGTGGTGTGCATTCAAAACTAGCTGCATTGCACTTTGCATACGTGGTGATTTAATTTGAATTTGATTGACTTGAGTTTGACTTGAAGTCACTTATCCAGTGCGGATTTCAACATCCATTACTTATTCCAATCACACCTCTCTTTGAAATAACATCCTTTTTATTTCCCTCTATTTTTTTAGCTTTGTATATCCTGTGAATTTTTTTTAAAATCAGATTTCTATATTGTCTTGTTTATTTTCTCAGCGTAGATTTGGGCATATATCGGTCACTTTCATCGCTATTTTTGTTTTTCTGGTCAATTTGTTGTCTTTGTCTCTGTTTATTGCTTGCTTTATAAGTTGTTTCTATTTAATTTTTAAAGTCTGTCTTATCTTATTATGATCATGCCAATTCCTCTGTTTGTTCTCATCATAGATTTGGGAAACGAAAGGAAAGTGCCATATATATATATCCATAACAATTAGCCCAAGCTTATATTTCATAGGTATGCTTACATTTCACAATGTCTTGTTTATGACATTTCACACCGCGATTCTGAAAATTTTCGGCAAGGCGAACAAGCCTCGATGGGTGTAGCTCAAGTTAGAATAATCATCAACTTATAAAGGCTTTTCTGGTTATTGTACTTGCCTTTCTCTGGTCCAGTCTTTGCTTGTTTTCAATTTGTTAAATTTTCTTTCCTTTTCTGCCCCTTTCTTATCTTATAATGATGTTGATTCCTTTTAGATTTTTACTTTTTATTTAATCTTCCTTCATAATTGTCTTCTTACATGTCAAAATATAAAAATGTCAAATGTCAAAAAAAGGCACAAATGGTAAAAAGTAAAAAATCAGTAGACAGTACACAATTATGTAACAGACTTGAATTAAGAAGTTGTACAGGAGTGCCTTCGTGGTCATGTAGATTGTACGTCTTTTGGGTAAAGGAAAATAGAACTTTCTATAATATATTAAATAAGCAGACATAGACACAGAGCATTTGCTTAATTTTATTTGAAGTTTATTTCAGTTATCTCCCAAACAAGCAAATTTAGAGAAATGTCCTGAGTTCATGACTTACATAAATTCAACATACATGTAATTGTAAACATAAAGGAAGAGATCGAGAAAGCCAAAGGCTTCCATACAAATGTCCTAGAAAAAAATGACAAATTTTGTAATGTTTTCTTTGTTTTTTCAGGCCATTTAAATTATTTTCGGCCAGTACAAATTTGAAAATTGAAGAATCTACTGGCCCAAAAGGGCCAGTTAAAAAAGAACGTGAGTGTGGAGCCCTGAATAAGTGCATATTATGTGACACATATCTAGGGTTACTCACTCGATTTTGGAAAAGAAAATGAATCAATGTAAAATAAAAATTAATACAAAAAAAAAAGAGTTGGACTCGGACTCGGACTCGGACTCGGATGGTCTGGACTCGGACTCGGACTCGGACTCGGATGGTGTGGTCTCGGTCTCGGACTCGGACAGTCTGGACTCGGACTCAATCTCGGACTCGGATTGGGTGGACTCGGATACAACACTGGTATTTACTTGGTTCCTTCCGTCAGGTGGTGACGGAAGGCCTCTACAGATGACGCCAGGACAACTAGGACAACCAGGACAAGGAGGGCATTCCACTAACGAACTGTTCGAGGAAAGTACGACTGCTGATGTTGATCAGTTCTTGAATGTGGGATTATGTAGCAGAACAGTCTTGTGGCTCTTGTCGTCCGGTTGATGTCTGCTGGCTGGATGTACTGATTGATGTTGAAGTCGACCAGCGCGTGATGCATCTTGTACAGCATTGTGAGATGGTGGATTTCTCTTCTGAAGCGAGGTCCATCCAAGCTGGCTCAGCATATCTGTGACACTACTTGTATTGTGGTAGCGGTTCAGCACATACCTAGCCGCTCGTCTCTGCACCATCTCCAACTGTTGTATACATCCCACTGTGTACGGGTCCCAGACGGTGCATCCATACTCAAGGAGAGGGCGTACAAGAGCCTGGTATGCTGTTGTCTTGAGTGGGGTTGAATGGACTCTCACGTTTTGTCTGAGAAATGCTAGGGTGTTGTTTGCCTCCTGACAGATGTTTGAGATGTGTTGTTTCTAGTTAAGGTCAGAGGTGATGGTTACTCCAAGATTTTTTGACCGATGACATAAGTTAACCATTCAGGGAGTACTGAAGAATGAATCTGGTCTTCTTCCTGGTGACTGTTATTGCGTGGCATTTCCTAGGATTGAGTTCCATCATCCATTTCCTTGACCAGCTAGTAATTAGGGTGTCCAGGTCTTGTTGGAGCAGCGTAGCGTCTTCTGGCGCCTGGATGGTCATGTACATGATGGCATCATCTGCAAACAGTCTAGCTTTGGAGGAGAGCTGGTCAGGTAGGTCGTTTATGTATATAGAAGAGAATGAGGCAAGGTCCCAGCACAGATCCTTGGGGTACACCGGACCCGACCTCTACATCAGATGAGGTACATATTCCATCCAAGACAACTTGTTGTTTCCTGTTGTGGAGAAAGCTGGAAATCCAGTTGATGTTTCTGCCTCTAACTCCGTATAAATCCATCTTCTGGAGAAGCCTCTTGTGGCCTAACTTGTCGAAGGCTTTGCTAAAGTCGGTGATGATTATGTCAGTTTGCTTGTTTTCCTCCATGTTGTTCAAGTGGTCACTGATGAAGCCAGTAAGATGGAGTTCACATGACTTCTTTGCCCGAAACCCGTGCTGCAGAGGGTAGAGGATGTCATTCCTACTGGCGTGGGTCATGACGCTGCTTGCAATGATATGCTCCATCATTTTGCATGCGATGCATGTAAGGGAAATGGGGCGATAGTTCCCAGGATCCGTTTTGTCTCCGTCCTTGAATACAGGAACCACATTTGCAAGGCGCCAATCATCCGGTACTTCTCCTGTCTCGTAGGAGCCTTCCCCACTTTTAGTTTCTCCAACATCCTAGTGATTCCATCAGTTGTGATATGGATTTCAGGCATGGCATCGAAGGGGGAGACATTTGGAAGTAGATCAGCAGGTGAGTCGGTTTCATTGGTGAAGACTGAATTGAACTGGTTGTTCAGTGCTTCTGCTTTGTCTTTCGGGCTTGTCACATTTTGGTTGTCTGTCTTCAGCTCATGAATTCCGCTACGGTCTGTTCTGTTGTTCTTCATTAATCTCCAAAACTTTCTCATTCCCTCATACTGGCTTGAGTCATCATCAGATGTGAGGATAGATTCAAGGTGGTTCCAGTATGCTTCACGTGCTTCTGATTGAATTCTGTGTTTTAGTTATATCATTTCATCCTCCATAAGGAGAGGAACGGGGTTGTGTTCCTTCTTCATCCGGCTGGCTTTCTTGTGCAGTCTATCCCTTCTCTTGATGAGTCGTCTGATGTCAGGAGTGATCCATGGCATGTCATGTTTTCCACGCAGCATCTTCTTGGGAACTTTTCTCAGACCCCTCTTCAATTCCTGACTTGAATAGCATCCACAGTTCATTGGCTAATGCAGTACTCGACTTCGCTGATATGTTGTCTGCCACATGCTGCATATGTTCTGCAAAACCATCCCAGTCCGCTTTATTGTACAGGGGTACCTTCATTTTTGATTGATGTCTTCGCCTGGGCCGCAGGGTAAATTCAGCCAAAGGACAGTCATGGTCTGAAATTCATGCCCCAACCTTGACACTGTTAACCAGGGTTGGATTGTTGGTAAGGATCAGGTCGAGGGTGTTTGATTGACGTGTAGGCTCTTTGACAAGTTGGCTAAGTCCATGCTCATCCATAACCTCGCCAAAGTGATGATGAAGGGCGGGGTATCTACAAGTGCCGACCTTAACGTTCTGCCAGTTCCAGCCAGGAAGGTTGAAGTCTCCAGCGAGGATCATCAGGTGCTTCTTGTCAAGTCTGGAGAGTGACCGTGATAACTCAACAAGACTGAGTTCATCTCATTCATGTGGACGGTAGAAAGCTGCAACATATAGTGACTTGCTTCCCGCCATTTCGACCCGATACCAGAGTATCTCACAATCAGTCTCCACCTTCGGAATAACGATCCTTCGGAATTACGAACCTTATTTCATTTTAGGATTAACGAACACTCAGGTAAACAAAATTTGCGTGTTCGGAATAACGAACCTTTGGAATCACAAAGCGCACCCGTATGTTGAAGAGCCAGAGAACTGCTAATAGTTTGGGGTCATGAGTTCAAATGTCACATGGCTCATTAAATATGCGGAAACAGTTCGTAATCGCGATATCTCAAGAACCAATTGTCTTGATGAGCCAATGGTGTGATAGTCCGGGAGCCAAGACCAGCAACACCCACGACAAATTTGGTTTGTCATTTTGGGGTGTTTCGGGGGTGTCTCTGGAACAATTCTAGCCCTGATGTACGGTTGATTACCATTAGCAACACTATTATTTGTATCAATTAAGAATGCACATGTATGCAAACAAATCCCTTTGTATACATTAACAATTGCAATGGCCAATTTTTCCTGATGTATTTTTTTTTTCGACTTTTGTTTTGTAATGTTTTATCCAATGGAACATTATCACTGACCATTATCCAACGATAGTTATCCCAAAATGCAATAATAGCAGTGGTAAGAATGAAAAATATTCAAGTTCTTGGGAATTCTATTAAAAAAAAAACATTTCCATAGGATTTGTACGCAAATAACAAAATGTATCAATTTTCGGGCCGACATTCATTTACAAAAGGTCATGTAAAAAAAAACTCATGTTGATTTGTTGTATGACACGTGTGGTTAAACAAACTTATTTCAATTATAAAACGGTGCAATGGGCCATTTCCCATCACTCAATAAACTGCAATAAGATCATAACGGTTGCGAATTTTGAAATATCACTATTTTCTCTTAATTATGTGTCCTTACTCAACCCCTTTAATTTATAACTGTGTAAGAACAATCTAGTCTCATTAATAATGGAATATTCTGAATTAAAAATGTTCTAATTGTGTAGCATAATTTATTTTGTTCATATTTATAATAATTATTATCTCTTATCGTTTGGATATGTAAATTTGATCTAAAACTACTGCATACGATATTAATTGTCTCTTCAATTTGTATGCATTGCTAAACATATGGAAATAATGAACAATTACTATGAAATAATTTTAAATGTAGTTTGCAGGCGCAGATCCCAACGGAAAGAAGACTAGTCATAAATGTATCATGTACACAATCTGAAATTTACAGTTTGTTTTGGTATTTTGTTTGTTCACACTGTACATTTATATTAGGGTCAAATTATATACATGTAGTATGGATTGTTTTATTGTGTATGTCTCTATTTAATGACGGAACTTGATAGTTCCCTACAGCTGTTAATTTTGCAATTGAGATATGTTTTCAGTTTATATATTATGCTGTCTTTCTCCAGTGATTTGATTTTGTTTGATTTGGTATTTTTGTCATGAAAAGTAAAGGAACTGAACTGAACCAATTATTTTTCAGCTTACGAACAGCAGTGACCTAATTTCCTTATACGAACATGGCAAACGCTCTATCATCTTCTACGTAGACAAGGTAATTTCTTCTTTTATTTACTCAAATTATTTTCAACATAATAATACAATGATGTGGGTACTGTATAATTAATTAAATACTCCAACTATATAATCTAAATATGTAATAACATATTGTTAATAATGTTTTCTATGATTATATGAAGTGATAATTATATCTACAGAATATTGAAATGTAGAAGACTGTCTCCATAAGTCGATGGCAGGATAAACTACTAATGCATTTGCCAAGTTCAGTTCAGCTATTTTCCCCTGCAATTGAATATCAATTTTGAAGAATTAGGGGTTCGCATGAAATGGAAATTAAAAATAAAGATAACAAGTACTTCAATTACATTTTAAAAACCTATTTTATAGAAGAGTATTTTTTCTGTCCACATCATGGAATGTGTTTACAAGGTACACGGGAAATGTGGAAGCTCTATTACTGGTTACACTTTACAAATATGATGTATCACTTTGCTACCTATGAATTTTAATTTGATATGTTCATTATACACAAAATTGATACAGTATCAACAAAATGCTATTATTTTATTCAGATACCCAATGAAGAGAGCTTGTGCTTCAGTTTCAAGGCTCAGTCTGACGCTGTAGTTGGCAACATCCAGCCTGTGCCAGTCCATGTCTATGATCTCTACAACCCAGGTACGTATTAAAGGGATCTAGTAACAGTGACCAAATCCACACAATTTGAGCAGTAAAGTATTCAATGTTTGAACATATGTGTGTAACTCCTGCGTCTGTTCACTGCACATGATGGATGATATTTCCATAAACAGTACAATTTTGTAGTTGCATTGTACTATGGTTCGCAATGTGCACATGATGAATGTATACTCCGAAAAAAGAAACAGGACACGTATTTATGAAATGTTTTTGTAACGATAACGTATATATTGTATATCAAATTAATAAAATGGCCCCCTTTCAATTGGCAAACAATTCCAATGAAATTATTATTTTATGAATGACTCATTCCGTATTATGACTAGCGGTCCTCTTCTCGTATTACGAACCGCGAACCTCATTCTGTATTATGAATAGCGAACTTCACTTCACATTATGACAAGCGACCCATATCCCATATTATGAATAGCGATCCTGTTATCATATAATTATGACTAGCGACCCTCATTTCGTATTATGAATAGCGGTCCTAATGAGTAGTGGCCCCCAATATAAATAATGAGTAGCGCACATTCTTCATGTTTATTAATAGCGACCCCGATTTTGTTTATGCATAGCGGTCCTTTTGAGTAATGACCCTCAATGTGAATTATGAATAGCGACCCTCATCTCACATGAATAACGGTCCTAATGAATAGTGACCCCCTTTTCGTTGTATGCATATCTGTCCTACACGTTTAGGAAGTTAAATGTTATGAATAGTTGTCCAAATTGTGACAAGCAGACCTTATGACTAGCGGTCCTTATGACTAGCGAGGTTACCCCATGCTGACTCGGTAGGTGTGTAGAGGTTGTGTATTTCAAGTTTTTTTAAAATCTGTCCTATGGCGACCTGTTCCGGTATTTTGCTCAAGAATGGGATATTTGAAATTGGTCTGTGGTTTTACAGCATTGTTTGATAAACCATGTTCAATGCATTCCGCCACACGTGCTGATTCATAACAATGTACAGGCATGCGCAAAACCTTGTGGCGTTTGAATTGGGCCATTGTGTCTTTAGTCTGTGCTCATTAAGCCATAACGTGATGAATATATCTGATTATCGCACCTATCGAACATAACAACTGTGCGAAAATTATGAGAAATTGCTTAGGGGTTAAGTTAGGATGCTCAATCCTTAGTTTGAAGAAGAAAGCGAACTGGTTCGCCAGTGGAACATCTGGTGCATGGTCTGGTAAATCAGATCTGTGCACAGGATTTGTAATCTTGTCAACTACCTGAAACAGCTGTCTTTGATTATTGTTCAAATCTTGTCTTGCAGAAAATCTCTCTTTGTGGTTTGGATAATTAGCGCGTTATAGAGTTTGCATTGATCTGCATAGTTGTCTCTGTCCATATGACGTGCCTGTGGTTTCGCTGCTTTTCTTTCACATTGCCGTCGTTTCCGATATTGGCGCCTCGCAGCTTCTCCGAGTACCAGTGCTTTCTCAAACACAGGTGCGTGTTTGTCGAGGAGGGAGCGCAGGTTATGATGGAAAGTGGTAGTCGGTTCCAGTAGTGAAGAGGCAAATTGGTCCCTTTCTATAAAATAATAACGCACCTCCCTTGACAAATCTCGGGGAAGGGCATGAAAGGTCATGGTTTTGGGTAAGCTCATTTAAAAGGAATTGCTGCTAATCAAACAGCCCCGTTTCATGCCCAGTGAAATCCTACATTTTGCTTTTGCCGTTTTTAAAACGTTCACTCGTAGTTCGCAGCTGTTAGTAAAGTTACTTTATTCATACAAGCTGTTGACCTAGTAATAGGTATTCAACTGCTCATTACAAATGTGCATATTATTACCCTAACCATGGGCCCATCAAGCATCTCAATGAGTAATTCCTACCAGGTACCGATTAACTAGACTTGGATTGAAAGCAGCAACTGTGCCTTGCTGAAAGACAACAATGTTGTGGTTGGTAATCAAATCCACGACCCTCGTATTGATAAACAATATAATAGGCATGCACGGACCAATATTTCATGATATTTTCCTGTTTTTCTTGCTTGTTTTTCAGATGACACATGCACAGTGTTCTACAGACCGGGGGATGGCAGTCCACTGCTGACCAATCTTTGCTCGCAGGACGAATGTCTCTGTGCCAGGAGTAAGTAGAATACACACTCTCCAATTTAATTTAGAGGTCGCATGTTTTAAACTCATGATAGCCTTTTGACAAGAACTCGCGGGTGACTGTCGGAAAAGAATTGCGAAATAATACACTGTGTAAAGGATAAGCCACAACTATGATAAACTATGAAAAATCCAGCGAGATTTGAAAAGCAAGCATCATTTTGCCATATCTGTGCCGGCCCCGCTTGAGTGTCATATGCGGAATGAACGCAACATTATGTTGTAGAACCATTATGAATATGCGTGATTGTATTTGAGGTCTATACCTATACAAAAAAAAAATCAATACTTCATTGTTACAAGATAAATTTAACTAACTAGTGACAAGCAGTCATAAACAGGTTTTGTGACTGCCTCTCCTTGGCCCCGTTGCAGAAAGAGTTGCAATCAAATATTATACACTTGTGATTGATTGCAAGTCAGAACATGTGACTGGATTAGCAATAATCTGATTATTTTAACGTTGCATAATTATTGAATGAATAAATACCAGCGATTCTTTATGTAGCAATATTCATTGCTGTACACTATTTTATACTCCTGTCACCGGATATACACTGCAATCATTCCTGACTTGCAATAAATTGCATCTTTGCAATCCATCTGCAACGGCCGCCCTTACCTGATTGTCACCAGTCGTTCCTGCTATTCAGACATTTTTTTAGTTTTAATATAATCACAAAATACTACTAGTACAACTAGATCTAGTTCTATTCATATAATAACTGAAATCCGGTTGTTTTTCGTTAGAATCTGTCTCTGCTTTATATCCCAAATTTATAGTGATATTCTAAAACTGTCTTAAAGGGGTAATTTAGTTTTGGTAGAGAGGGCGCTGCACATCACAATTTCTTGTGAGGTAATGAAAAACTGAGTGTCGAATTTGAGAGAACATGCAATTTAAATGGCAGAATAAACTTTATTTGGTCAAAATCGACCCAGAAACGGCTGAAATATTAATAAATATATCTGATCTTATAATTATTTGGGGCCCAAATAATTAGATGATTTTTAGAAAAAAAAATAAAACAAATGCTTGCATTTTTTCAAAAATGTTCAAAAGCGTTTTTTAAAATAGTAGTTGATGATCTCGATATGTTATCATTATATCAATAAAACATCACATGCATAATTTTGTATGAAAAATGGTTGAAACCATTGCCTTTTTAAAAAGCACCCTCTTGTGTTTTAATTGGCTCTTTTTGAATGATAACATGCTTTTTACTTAGTCGTTCGTAATTTTGTATACCTTTCGAGCATGGTGGAGTTATACCTATTAGTTTATAATGTTACTGTGCAGGTTTTGGCTACTAAAGTTCAGCCTTACCAAAACTAAACTCCCCCGAACCAGATAGGAAAACAAATCTGGTAACATGTGGGCCTGATATAAAAATCTTAACGGACACATACTACGTTTTCAGTTATTTGTCCTTTTTGATCAGTTTTGATCAGAGAGAAATCCGATTACTACAATTGTATTTTTGTTTAATTGCTTAACCCTAATGGGGGAGGGGGGGGGGGGGGGGGGGAGAGGCATTTCATACCCCCTGTCGTTTTTTCGACGTGCATCTAGACCGATTGGAATTTCACGTTCAAACTTCATGACTTTTTTGTGTTTCTGTGTAATTCATATCCGATGCTAGGTAAATTCCAAATCTGTTATAAGTGTTACATTTAATTAAAATTTTGATTATTTATTTGTTATAGGTTTAATTCAGACACTTTAGAGATGAATTATAAAACAAATAAAACATAATAATAATAAATAAAAACAATAAAATACATAAGAATAAAAACAATGAAATATGTCATTTATGCAAATAAGTGATATATTTTATCACCATCATCATTTGAAAGTTTTTTACATAAAACTTCAAGAAACCATGTAATTTCTGTTAATTTCAGATGAAATTCCCATTTTCCCCCCAAATTCGTCAAAAATGTGCATATTCCACATTTTTATTTAAAGTAATTATAAAAACAAAATAATTGTCAAATGTTTGTTTTCTTCAAATTCTTATTCTACTTGCCTTGTTTTACGTATGCGCCCATGTTCAAGTCAATCGGTCCATTTGTTGCCGAGATTTGAGGGGGGGGGGGGGGGGCAAAATGGGCCCCACCCCCTCCCCCGTGGACTCAAGTCCCCAACATAATCCAGTTAGATTAGGGTTAAAGTCTAATCTAGACCTGTAGGCCTGGGTTGCTTCATGTGTAAACCCACACACACATTTGCAATATGAAATGTGACTAGCACGATGTATGCGTCATCGATATCGATGGTACGTGTACACTCTTAACACAAATTTAACCAGGAGATGGTTCCCAGGTGAACCGACCAACTCTTGGTTAAACGATTAACGAACCCTAGTTGATTACAAGTTGAACCAACTATTTATTAAAACTTTTAATAATTATTTGTTAAATATTTGTAATCAACCTTAGTTGGTCACGATTATAACCAACTATTCATTACAACTTTTTATAAATTATTTGATAAATAATGTTAACGAACCCTGGCTGGTTAATAAAAGTAACCAACAGTTGCTTACATGTTCATCTATGTAAACAACTGTTGGTTAATATGGACGTGGCGTGGCAGAATCGGTAGAGCGCGCGCTCTCTGACATCGAGATCCAGAGTTCGAACCCTGCCCACTCCGTTTGTCATTCAGCAAGACAATGTATTTACATGTGCTGCTCTCGACCCAGGTGTATAAATGGGTACCCGGAAGAATGGAACGTAGAACCTTAGCACCTACGATATTGCCTGGCTGGAATGCTCCCCAGGGAGTGGAATAAACGTGCACTTTGTGTGCTGGATTGATTGAAGTATGCATCCAATAACCGGGGTAATAATATAATTGTAAAGCGCTTATAGATGATTATCACTCATATTAGACGCAATATAAATCGAAAATATTATTCAACCAACAATTGTTTGCAGGTAAGCCAAACGAAATTTAAAATACCGTTCTACTGATGAATTGTAATAATACATTTGAAACCGTTAAAATTCCTACAATATTCTGAATATTGAGAAATGTTAGGGTGATTCCTATGTTGTCGAAGTGAAAGATCATTTTGCAGAATACAATGGATACATGTGGTTTAGCAATCCTACAACATAAAGAATATGTACACTTAAAATTCCAATCAAGAAAGGAATACATTAGGCCATTATGATTGTCGATTCCCTGCCTGGTAATGATGTATGTTATGCTGCTGCAGACTAGTCCTGACTAGTTCCGGGCTGGCAGCGCACCGCGCTGCATGCATGCACTAATCATGGCGGTCACCTAATGGCAATTTTAACACATTTTTCGAAATATTGTGGGAGTTTTAACCATTTTTAAATGTACTGTAACACATAACCAATATATTAGTGGTATAGTTAATATTTGTTTGGCTTACCTGCAAACAATTTAATGAGGAATTAAAAACCCCATGCTTGAGTCTTTCTGTTACAGCTTCCATGATGCTAAATTCTAGCCGAAGTAATATTGCTGCGATCCCTTGTTTCTCATTTGCGAATTTCATGTCACATGTTCAAAACTGTTAACCAACTTCGAATGGCGGTAATTCCACATTATATTTAACCAACGTATGCGGAATGATCTTTAACAAACACCTTTTTTAAAATCCAACCATGTCACTTTAACTAACGATTGGTTATTTATTTTAACATACCAGTTTTAATACATAAACACTTTACCAGTGTTTTGAAAGTGTATATAACGCAGGATCACAGCGACCTCATTGATATGTACTCCGCAAACAAAGAAACATGACACTTATTTAAGACGACATATATCATATTTATTTACGCTAACAAGGGTTATTGTTAAGCAAATTAAAGATAAAACTACCCTCTTCATTATTGGCATAAAATCACGATGGAATCATTCGTGCATGACTTGATACGGTTAATTAACCACCGCAACGTCTGTTTACAAAAAAAACTCACATTGTACATCCTTTCAACCACATACATGTTGATAAGCATAATCTAAAACGCTGTTTCATGACATGGCATAATTTATTATCAGAATGTGATTTTTTTGTTTGAACCTCAATATAAAAGTATAAATGAAGACAAAAATGTGAACATTAAGGGTTTCATTTCCATCCATATGTAACGAGATGGCGAATTATATGGCAAGGGTTTATTTGTCGAATCCACACTTTGTGCATTTATTTCAGCATGAAACTTGCATAAAGTCTTTTCAAGAATTGTACCAAATAGTCCAATGATCTTTAAAATCTGTGTCACCCTTAGTTCAGCATTTGGGCATGTCTCTATGTAATTTCTATAGATAACTATGGTTAAAACTTGCAGGGGACACATGAAGCAGACAAGCTTTATGCTTTAAAATACAGACTAGTTTGTTGATTTTCTGAGGTCTTGGCACTGTTTTAATTGAAAATCTGTGTATTTTCAGAATTCGTTCATGACAATAAAGTTAAAGAATGTCATAGTTTACTCACCCCGCACATTTTGTTTAAAGCAAACACTTCCAACATAATCAGTGTAGTGGTGCGGTCCTCGATCTATTGTTTTTGCTATTTTTGAAAACATACCTTGTTATTGTTAAATGACCATTGCAGGTCATGCATGAACGATTACACATTTAAAGGCAGAGGTCAGTTTTGGAAACGCCCCCCTCTCAAAAAATGAAATGGAAGCTCTTATTACCAATAATGGAAATAATATAATTGTATTAATATACGATTATCCAAATCTGGCCAAGAAACCGCCTAGTAATTGATATATTTGCGAAATTATATATTCCGTCGGAATAGATATCGCCAAAGCGGAATCGCCCATACGCTACGTGTATTACGACCACGAGGACTGTGTACACGCGGTTTTCGCTATATCTCCCCCAGCGCTAGCGGCGCGTACAGCTCTGAACGCGCGGTGGATTTATGAATTTCAAAGGCGGATATTGGATTTCTTCCGATATTTCTGTATTTAACGATGGTTAGGTTCGGATTTTACCACAGAAGCCCTATTTCAATACATATTCAACAATATTGATCAATAAAGATGTATTCGGCTACTTTCCCGAAACTGGACTTGGGCTTTAATCAATACCCTGCCTGTAGAGGACTTTATTCCCTTTATTTGATATATGATTATGTACACTTTATTGTACATAAATATTATTATATTTCAACTTAAAGAAGTGTCCTCTTTTTTGTTTGAGTATATATGTAAAGTACGAGGCAGAACTATCTCTTTTTTGGTGTCTGTCGCTGTGTAATCATCATATTATTTGTTGTTAGAAGGGACAAATCAAGTGGCGAATATCCAGAGGTGGAGTTATCTCAGGTGTTATTTTAATAAGAGCAAAACAAATAATTATAAAATCTATTAATTGTATTGGTCATTTGATTTGCAATTTCTCACACATTTGACTAACATCATTCCCAAGCTATATGCACATTTTGGGAAAGATCTGCGCTGCTTGCAAGTGTGTCAAACTACCTTTAAACAGAATTAACTCTAAAGTACAAACTATGATTTTATAGCGCCCTTCTCTTTCTTAACATAAAATGAAGTCTACGATTATGCAAGCAAGCATTAAAAAAATGGTTCTGTTTAAATTTCAGGAGGAGCCTGTATTCCTCCAAGGCAGCGATCTACCCAAGCAGCGTTAGAGCTGGCTGCATGCATTGACCAGGATGGATATGGTGAGCTTTTAAGTGCTAATTAAACACACTGTTGATTTTTGCTTTCATTGAACAAAACAAAACCTAGAAAATAAAGGTAATTTTCTTTCTTTGCAATTTCATCTTGAAATGTTAATTTTCGCAGTCAAAATATTATACGGCTGTATATTATAAAGAAGACCCACTTGAAAGCATCTAGGTAGTAACATTAATAAAAACTACTAGATTGCTAGACAATTTCACCATGATGCCTAAAATATCACTGAAATCTGAACCATCAATGTTCTGCTCTTACATATACATTTTCAATTTTTTCAAATGTTCTGCGAAAAATAGTTGCATAACTTCGTTTGAAAAGTTTATTTAATTATCCTTGGGTTAGTGCCCAATTGTATATTTATTGAGAACCTCCCCCATTAAAGAGACCGCGTGGTTCAATGGTTGAGCACCGGTCTAGCAATCCGGAGGTCTCGGCTTCGATTCCCGGCGAAGCCTATTTTCCTGTCCTTATTTGCAGTCATTACAGATATCATAATAATTATAGCTTCCTTGATATGTTTGAATTCAATTGATAAAAAGCTGCATGTGACATTATCAATGAGAAAGGAGGATTCAAAATCGTGTGATCCCACACCCTTCTCTAGAAAAGTAGATTTCATTATCCTTTGGTTAGTGCCCGGTTTCTGACCAATTGAAAAGGGTGTCATGGTAACGTCCCCCATTCCAGAATCTTTGTGGCTCAATGGTTGAGCATGGGTCTAGAAATCTGAAGGTCTCTGGTTCGATTCTTGGCAATGCCTATTTTTAGCTTATTTTCAATAATTTTAAACATTTTAATTAAAAAACAATTATTCGACTGAAAAATGGAAATCGGTAATACGAAATCTTCCATGATGGCATATTTTGGCTGTATCTTTTCAGTAATTTGTCTTGGCTGATTTCGCTCTAACGTCATTCAAGAATTCACCAATTCATCTGATTTTATCATACAGTAAAACCCTTCTTTCAAGTGTTTACTTTCCCTGTACCATAGTATATGACTACACTGTCCGTAATTTTAATTAAAGTTGATCCCAAATAAAATACTCCTGTTTGTAACTTGATGAGGAGTTATCATAAAAAGGGTATTAAGAATAGAAACGGGTGCATGAATTCTTAATTAATGTGTGCGTGTCTTTGTACATTGTATTTCAGCTTTAAAAGTGCGTGTTGACTCGGTCAATGAGAAAGGAGGATTCAAAATCGTCAATGTGACGGTGATAGTCCCAATCAAGCCTGGTAAGAATGTATTAATACTTCTGTTCTCATTGTCAAGACAACATATTCAGTAAGAAATGAAAACAGTTAGATTTTGAGTGCCCTCCCGTTTTTTGCAAGTTATAACACACACAAATGCTATTGAGTATTCAAATACATTGCACCCAAGGTGTTTAAAGGAGGGTTGAGTTTTGGTACAGAGGGCGTTGCACAACACACTTTGTTCGTTAGGTAAAGACAAACTGAGTGTCGAATTTGAAAGAACATGCAATTTTAATGGCAGAATAAACTTTATTAGGTCAAAATCGGTTCAGAAATGGCTGAAGTATCAATACAAATATTTGATCGTATTTATTTGGGCCCCAAATAAATACTAAACCGAACACAAAAAGTAACTTTACCCCTAAGCAATTGCCCATAATTTCATAACCGATTATTGTTTCAAGATGTCATCTTACCACAATATTGACACAATTGTTATGTTCGATATGTGCGAGAGATATTCATTACTTTATGGCTGCATGAGCACAGATTAAAGACAAAATGGCCCAATTCAAAAGTCACAAGGACTTTTATTGCGCGTGCCTGTACATTGTTGTGAATCCGCACATGTGGCGGAATGCATTGATCATGGTTTATGAAAATATGCTATGATTTTTTGATGGCACATGTGGTAAAATGCATTATTTTCAATTGTAAAACAGTGCATTTTTTAATTTTCCAACTCTCAATAAGTTGTAATGATGATAATACTTTTGCTAGTTTTGAAATATGACTATTTTTCTGTAATGTGTGCTCACTCAACCATGGATTAATGGTTACCTCTTATTTTTACACATTGTTTTCCTAACTACCATATGGATATATTGGCAAGACTAAATCTTGAAACGATTCTTGGTTATGAAATTATGGGCAATTGCTTACACTTTTTCAAAAATGTTCAAAAACGGTTTTTAAATAGTTCTTGATGATCTCTTTATTCATGCTATTATTCATTATTTCAACAAAACATCATATGCATAATTTTGTATGAACAATGGTAGAAACCAATGCCTTGTTAGAGAGCGCCCTCTTGTGTTTTAATGGCGCTTTTTGGATGATAACAGTCGTTTTACTTAGTCGTTTGTATTGTTGTACACCTTTCGAGCATGGTGGGGTTATATGTTAGTTTGCAATGTTACTTTGCAGGCTTTGGTTACTTAAGTTCAACCTTTTGGTAGAAAGGGCGCTGCACAGCACATTTTCTGTGAGGTAATGACAAACTGAGTGTCGAATTTAAAAGAACATGCCATTTTAATAGCAGAATCAAAATCGTTTAAAAAAAGGCTGAAATATCAATAAATCTAAAAAATTAATTTGGGCCCCAATTTTATTCAAAAAATGGTTGAAACCAATTTTAGAGAGCGCCCTCTGGCGTTGTAATGGCTCTTTTTTTTTTAATGATAACAGGCTTTTTACTTTGTCGTTTGTAATTTTGTACCCCTTTCGAGCATGGCGGTGTTATAACTAATAGTTTGTAATGTTACTTTGCGGGCTTTGGTTACTAAAGTTCAGCCTTACCAAAACTGTACTACCCTTTTAAATAACGATTTGATAGATTTGTGTAAAATATGGCTGCAATGTAAATCACACTTTATAATGTCAACAGTCATCATATTAGGCCAAGGCATATTTTCGGTGTTTGCTGTCAAATTGCTCTGGTTTAATTCCATGTATAAAGATAACATATGACAGCGTGTTTTATATCAGTGCTATAAATTAATTGTTTAACAGAGGACACAATGTGTCCAGATCAGGAGAGTGCATGCTCACCAATCGTTGGATCCAGAGTTTGAAGCCTGTGTTTGCCGTTTGTGTTTGCCCTTTAGCAAGACATTTAAACAATCAACATTGCTGCTCTTGTACTTTGTTTTATATTGCTAATGTGACATATACTTAGCTGCTGCTGATTATTATTTTGCCTTATTATTATCATTTATAGCTCAGTATAATTAGACGCATAATATCGTAACCAACGGAAAGTTTCTTAGACAGATAAAACGGCGGCACATTATATTTTTGTGCCTTGTTCAGAATTGACTGTGGGCGATAGAAACATCAAAGGCATTAAGTTTTAAGTTTTCTGGCGTGCTGATTCCGGGGTCTCTATTCAAAGCACAGTAAACCGCTAAGACAGTGAAAGCCGGGGTCCAATTTATCCGACAAGCTCCCTAGAGCCCGGCGCAGACAGAGCCGACTCGACCCGATTCGACTGGTTTTCACTCGGATCGGCTCAGTTTTCAGTGTCTCGCGACACACATTTTGCCAGTCGAGAGACAGTCGGATGTCAATTGGGGCCGATTCAACACGATTATTCGGATCCGACCGACCGGTCCCAACTCTAGCCTGATTGAAACCAGTCGGATCGGGTCGGGTCGGCTCTGTCTGCAGAAGGCTTCAGTTGTATATGAAAAT
This sequence comes from Echinarachnius parma, assembly GCA_037951105.1. Classification (NCBI taxonomy): domain Eukaryota; kingdom Metazoa; phylum Echinodermata; class Echinoidea; order Clypeasteroida; family Echinarachniidae; genus Echinarachnius; species Echinarachnius parma. Next base: position 54,444 of record JBAMJV010005881.1, read on the forward strand.
CATTATCGTATCCGGACTACTACCCCCTAGACATCCACCCCCAGGTAGATTAAACCCCATCCAACTACCCCCCTAGGACAATTCCCCCGGACAACTACCGCCCTGACAACTAACCCCCTAGGACAATTACCCCCAAGACATTTCCCCCGAAGACAATTACCCCAAGACAATAACCCCCAAGAGAACTACCCCCAAGACAACTACCCCCGGATAATTTCCCCCCCCCTCCCCCCCTTGGACGATTACCCCCCCCCCCCCCCACCCCCATACCAGCGGCGTAGACAACCGGGGGATGAGGGGGATGCATCCCCCCACCTCACAAGTTGGGGGGGGGGGGGGGGGGGGACGTGTACGATCATCCCCCCAGGTTTTTGGAAAATACATTTTGTTTGTGTGTGTGTTTGAATGGTGTAGGTGCGTGTGTTTGTGTGTGTGAGTGCATGGTATACAATGTGTGAGCTAATACCAACATTAATTCAAAATCTAATTTATACATCCAGGTTTTTGCTGCACGCTTCGCGCGCGAACAGATTATCTCAGTTTGTTATGTATCTTGTGTATTATCTGGGGTCAGTACTTATTCTCTACCGGGCATGTAGTTCCCGTGTGCCTACATCGGCATTGCTCTGGCTGCTTTTGTGACGTGCACCAAATTACACCATTTCAAATATATACATGCAGCATCTTAACCGTTATCCCCCTCGCAAAACCTCCCCATATGGCTTTGCCCCAGCCCTCGGTCGCTTCGCTACATATGCACTCATTCGTGGCTGCAGGATATGTTGTTGGATAATAGATGATGTGGCATATGGTTTATGTTGGACCTGTGTATTATAATGTACTTAGTGTTGTGTTGGGGTACATATTTATTAGTGTGTCAATTATTTGTTTTCTTCGTGAAAAATATTTAGAAAATTTCTGGTTGATCAAGACATATCATCGGAAATAATATCGCTAGTGATATTATTTCCGATACTATATCCGCAATGGATAATATATTTACTATTATTGATTGAACATACGGGCGCCCTGCCCTGAAATTGATACGTAGATATGAGCGTTGTAGCAAGAAGGTGGCTCGGCTCGACCGTGAGTTGGAATCAACCAGTGAGGGCCGGTTGGTCGGGGTAGTGTCATGGCGACGTATCGTACGCTGGTTCGGCAAGCGGGCCGAACCAGTGTCCCGTTGATTGGTTGAGTACCCGTGTGCACCGGCCAATCGACGCGGCCCGTTGTTGACCTATAAGGAACGTCCCAGCTAGCCACCTGATGTTGGGCCGATGTCGGAATTTGGTTGCCGGATGTCGGCATATCGCCGTTGGCTCGAGGTTAAAATGTCCGCCAGCCCAACATCGTCACGACGTCATTTTTAGCTCATCCGGCCCGAAGGGCCCGATGAGCTTATGCCATGCCGTGGCGTCCGTCGTCCGTCCGTCCGTCCTTCCGTCCGTCCGTCCTTCCGTCCGTCCGTCCGTCCGTCCGTCCACAGTTTTCAAAATGCTTCTTCTTCGTTATTTTTCAACCGATTTTGATTCTGATTGTTTCATAAGATAGGGCTAGGAGGGGGATTTAAAACTTCTACACAGAATCGTGAAATTCATTATATATGCTAATTTATGCAAATTTATTCGAAATCACAAAAAATGCTTCTTCTCCTTCATTTCTTGACCGATTTTGATTTGGTTTGCTTTATCTGGTAGAGCTAACTTTGGTACACTAAACTTCTACACAGAATGTTGAAATTTTTCTCCATTAATTAATTATGGTAATTTATGCAAATTTATTCCAAAAATCACAAAAAATGCTTCTTCTCCTTCATTTCTCGACCGATTTTGATTTGGTTTGCTTTATCTGGTAGAGCTACATGTAACTTTGGTACACTAAACTTCTACACAGAATTTTGAAATTTTTCTCCATTAATTAATTATGGTAATTTTTTATTTATTTATTTTTTTTTTTTTTTATTTATTTTTTTTTTTTTTTTATTTATTTATTTATTTATTTTTTTAATTTATTTATTTTTTAATTAAATTTTTTTTTTTTTTAATTTTTTTTTTTTATTTATTTATTTATTTTTTATTTTATTTTTTTATTAAAAAAAAAAATCTTTTTTTTTCCCATGTCCCTTCTGGGGCGTCAAATTTATATTTTTTTTCACTCTATTTTTTTTTAAATTAATTTTTATGTCCCTTCCAGGGCATCACATTATTATTTTTTGACCAGTTGAAAAGTGTACCACATGAAATTTGCGATATTTGATGTTGCGAGATGCCGGATGAGCGCTACGTCATTGACGTTCTGGTTGTGATATATTGGCATAACGTCATTTTCCGACAATGGCCCAACATCATCTCATGACATGATGTTGGGCCATTGTCGGAAAATGACCTTATGCCAATATATCACAAAAATGACGTCGTGACGATGTTGGGCTGGCGGACATTTTAACCTCGAGCCAACGGCGATATGCCGACATCCGGCAACCAAATTCCGACATCGGCCTAACGTCAGGTGGCTAGCTGGGGTACTCGCTTATGCGAGATTGTGCGTTTGGAGCCACGGTAGAGCATAAAAACCGATTGTCTACATTAGATTATATCATTTGACAAAGTGTTGCAGCGGCACACGAAACGTCGTGATCTTTTAGATTCCTAGTTGACCATACATTGCCGCGAGACAAACGAATATCACTAGCGATATTATTTCCGATACTATATCCGCAATGGATAATATATTTACTATTAAGACATATCATGTTTACAGAGATGCAGTCAATCTTACTCCCGAATTTACCTACTAGGTATGCACCAGATTGCACAATTTCAACAACAACAAAAAAAGTACCCTACGGTTGAAGGGGGGACACCCCCTCCCACACACTCCCCCTCCCCCCACCCAAATCATACCACGCTTTCCTAGATACAGTCAATCTTACTCCCGAATGTCCTATCTAGGTTTGCACCAGATTGCACAGTTTCAAGTCCAAAAACGCAAACGCTCCCCCTCCCACACCCTCCCCCAAATCATAATACGCATTCCCAGATGTCCTATTTAGGTATGCACCAGATTGCACAACTTTAAGTCCAAAAATGCAAAAGCTCCCTACGGTGAGAGGGGTGACACCCCCTCCCCCCACTCAGTCGCTTCGCTCCCTCGCATTATCTCACTCTCACCTGGCTCAAAGTTGGCAACCCTGTGAGTGTGGTTGGGCATGAGCCCCTGCATGAAAATAATCGTGAGCCCCCTTAGGTCATTGCCCAATTCCCTTGGTCTCGAAACATTTTGGCAGGTGGTCTCGGCTGGGAAAAAATTCATCCCCCCGAGGTGTAAGAACCTGTGTACGCCACTGCCCCATACAACTAATCACCCGGGGAAACTACCCCCCAAGACAACAACCCCTTGGATAATTACCCCCAGGACAATTACCGCCAAGACAATCAGCCCCGGTCATTAACCCCACATAATATAACCCCCGCCCCTCCCCCCCCCCCCCCCCCCCCCAAGAAAAAAAAAAATATGTGACCGTTCAGGCTGGTAGCCTGGATTTTTCAAGGGGGTGAGTTTGGGGGTGGGTATTTGCAAAACGTCATCACGAATTTACTCGCTTTAAATTCAATGACAATTTTACGAAATAGAAACATGTTTTAAATCGAATGCAAACAAAATGTTTCCGAATGATCAATATATGAATTATAATGCAAAAAAAAAACGATTTTAAACTGCATTATACAACTGGCAAACACAATTGGCAAAATTGAACGCACACAAAATCGTTTGGCCCAAACAAATTATCGAACGACCCGAAATTAAGCCAAATGTGTCAATATCATTTAGTAATATTTTAGTAGTAAAGAGCGCGTAGGCCTAACAAACTGCCTAGCGCAAAGTAAATGGTCCACCAGAGGCCTCTGCATGATCCTGCAGCTGCATTTTTTTTGTAACCGCTTGACGCCTTCATCCCCGGGGGGGGGGGGGGGGGGGGGGGTTGTCTGTCCTCATAGAAAGGGGGGTATCATGCGTGACCAAGAAAACGAGTAATTAGGGTGGGTTTTCACGATCAGGCGAGATACTCAAGTATCTCGTTTAGGGTCTCAAAATCACCCAAAATCAGGAAATAGGGTATCTATTTTAGGCTGATGAATTACTTGTTTAGGGTATCAAAAAGATGAATTACTCGTTAAGGGTCTCAAAAACTCAGCTTACTTGCTTAGGGTATCAACAATAGTTATATGTAACTTGCTTTTAATAGGGGTTTACAAAAAAAAGATTACTTGCTTAGGGTATTAAATATAGTTATGACTTGCTTAGGGGTTTACACAAAATTGATTACTTGCTTAGGGTATCAAAAATACTTGCTAGGGGTTTACACAAAATTGATTACTTGCTTAGGGTATCAAATTACCGATAATCATACTTGCTTAGGGTGTATTTTTTGCACCACGCAAATACTCGTTTAGGGTGCTTTTGGCAAGTCCTTGGTCACGCATGATACCCCTTTTTCTATGAGGACAGACCCCCCCCCCCCCCCCCGGGGCCTTCATGCATGCTATATAGGCGCACAGCCAACGCAGTATTTAAAACATGGGCATCAGCAGGCGGGGGACAGGGAGGGGGGACATGCCTCCCCATACAATTGAAAGTGGAGGTGCTATTGTCCCTGCCACTTTGTAATATGCATACATTATGTATGTTTGATTCCATAGCTTGAACTACGTAAAATATAATATTTCTGTCTAGGATATGCACCAAATTGATTCACGACCTCGCAGGCCTGCTCCCCCACCCCCACCCCCCCCCCCCCCCCCCCCCCCTCATGCGCTGACCCTCGCTTCCCCACTGGTCTTAAGGGTAGATGTCTTGTGGGAAAATGTCTTGGAGTTTAATTGTTTTGGGGGTAATTGTCCAGGGGGGGAGTTGTCCGGGGGGTGATTGACCGGGGGTATTGACTTTGGGGTAGTTGTCTGGGGGGGGGGGGGGGTAATATTGCGGGGGGTAGTTGTCCGGGGGATAGTCGACTGGGGGTAATCATCCGGGGGGTAGTTTCCTTAGGCGTAATATTCCGGTGATGAGTGGTCCGGGGGGTAGTTGTCTGGGGGTATTCGTCGGGGGGTAATTATCCGTGGTAGTCGTATTGGGGGTAATTGTCTTCAGGATAACTGTCCCAGGGGAGTAAATGTCCGGGTGGTAGTTGTCCTGGGGTAATTGTCCAAGGGGGGTAGTTGTCCGGGGGTAGTCATCCTGGGGGTGGTAGTCCAGATGGCAGTGTCCTATAATATCATGCGTCTTGAGCTGTAACTGGTAAGTATGTGTCTACTTCCCATTTTGCAGGTATTGACCGTGTGTCAGCAGAGGAGAAAAGGCAGATTTACCTGGATTCTTCCTGCAAAGCTCCCAGATTCGCAGAGAATAACAACTACCTGATGGTTGGAAGAAAGGGACTGAAATTCACCATGCCAAACGGACAACCAGGGTATGTCCAGCCATGATTTAGACAATATGCCCCAACATTAAAACATTCATTGTGGCCTGTTTGGGCAAGTAAAATAAAGATTCCTCTAATTTTAGTGACCCAAGACTAAAATCTGATGGGCCCAAAACATATAAATCAATTACAAATGATGTGATTTTTTGTTTTGCTTACTATGCTAAGGGCAAGTAATTGTTGGCATTGCCGATACAAAATATATATATTGGGAATAAATCAAGGGATATGCTTGATGATTACAAATGCAGTGTTTCAATTCAATAAATTATGTATTACGTTTCCGTGTCGGGTTTCAGGGGTGTCGATCCGTTTTTGAGATTGGGGTGGCGAAATTTGAAAAAAATTTCCAGAGTGACCACTGAGAGAGCTAAAAGCCCCACATTGGCATGCCCGGAAGTTTTATTATGCGCTAATTGAAAGTGTCTTGATGGCTCGAAGACCTGACTTTGGGGGGCACCCACATTTGGGGACAATAATGGGGGTCCAGGGGGCGGAGCCTCCGGAAGCTTTTAGATTTCAGAAATTTGCTCCTAGCATGGGTGTTAAAATTGTATAAAATAGTGAACCTACTCATAACGTATTTTTAAAGGGCATAGCGAGGAAAAGACTGAGCCTTGCATGAGATGGATCCACGTGATCATGTATACTATAGAGCCATCGATATAGTCTAGGGCATTGGGCTCCCATGAAACTAAGCAAGGGCGTCAACAATTTCTCAAAAGTGTAGGGGAGACATTGCGAGGAAGCAAAGCGACCGAGCGGGGGAGGGTGTGGGAGGGGGTGTCCTCCTCCCACAGTAGGGAGCTTTTGTATTTTTGGGTGTGAAATTGTGCGATTTGGTGCACACCTGAGACAGAAATATCACGTAATATGAAGTATATAGGTATGGAACCAAACATACATAATGACAAAGGGAGGGGGACAATCTGCTCCTTTTTCAAATGTGGGGGGACATGATATTCCAATTTGATTTGCGTTCAGCGCATATGTACCGAGATTATTTTATTTTCTGTGACGGTACATGCTATCTATAGATGAGGGTTTAATAAACTTCGTTTGAGGTGTGCGTTTGAGAAATTACGCTGCCCAACACATTACAAAAGGTGAGTTCCCGCAACCCAAATGAAACTTGCAATATGAGAAACTGTTTTACAGATCCTTTTCAAACTAAAAAACGGCTATTTTGAAGATTAATTATTGATAAATGTGTCTTTCCCCTCTTTGGCATTCTATCACTCGATTTTTTTCTTCCTCATTTTCAGAATTATTGGGGGGGCGAAATGATATGTTCGCCCCCCCAATATTTTCATTTGGGGGGGGGGGGGGGGCGACCGCCCCCCTGCCCCCCCAGGATCGACACCCCTGTTGGGTTTGTATTTGTCTTGGCCAATTTATACGCGCGTTTAGTAAATTAAATGACATACAATACAATACACGTGATTGGTTAATTTGGGCTCTCACAATAATAATTATTTTTTACTATCAATCTGAAAATCGGAGAATAGTTTTCGCTATTTTTGCGAATAGCATATTAACAATGACGTCATAGACGCCGGGTGATCATATTGCTCATAGAGGTGCGTGTCATAAGCTTCTGCGAGCGGAGGTCTTGTTTTAGCTTGCGAAAGATGCTCGACGAGATTTCCCAAATAGTAATTTTAAAAGAAATACAGAATATTTTCACCCTTGAATATCAATAAGTCCCAAAGAATATTCTAGAGATGCATTTCATGTATAACATGGCGGTATTCGAATGGATATAAAACAAATATACCAAGCTTTTAGTTCAAAAGTATAGTGGCAATTATAAATTTGGAGGGACTGGCAATGGTTACTATTTTCTATTTCTCATGAATATCCAAATGATGATCCAGGGTCAATGATTATTTTTTTCTTTTTCAAATATATATTTTTGTGCAGTGGAAGTGTGTAGGTATGAAACGAGATACAAAGTATATAAATATATAATTAAATGTGATACATAAAAGGTGATAATCCCAACTCTTTCAATTGTGCATTTCAGCTACAAATATGTGATTGACATGGAGACCAAAGTGGAGTTCTGGCCAGCAGAGAGTAATAGGCGAACAGCACCGATCATCAACAAACTGGATAGCTTTCTTGAAGTAATGACCTCGAGGGGCTGTGCTACTTAATACTTTTAAAGGTGCTTACAGGGAGGAGAAATTACTTGTAAATTCACATAATGTTACCTGCTGAGGATTTCAAATGCTAATAACAGAAGAAAAAATCCCTATAGGGACTTAATACTGCCTCTCTGAAATAGCATTTCAAATCCCAGTCTCCAGGGAACAATATGTAATGCTCATGTCGACAAAGTAAACATTCGCTATATTGTATTACTTAGCACTGGCACGAAGAGAACCACTCTGAAGCTTGCATTGATTTGTTATAGCCTATTTGGAATTGTGTTCGAAGTGATATGACAATTGTCATGGTGATGTATAATACAAATCAATATGTGATAATACATTGCATTGTGAGTATGGCATTAATAAGTTGAATCCATTATTAAAGCATCTTTGATAACCATTCATCTGGCATAATAATCCTTGCATTCAATGCATTTGCAAGAAACTTGCAATCAATGCATTTGCAAGAAATTTGCAAAATGTTTACATACAAATTGTCTTAAGCGCATCGATTGACGCTCTTGGTGTGTAATATACTATACTTATTTTACAAATAAATGTTTAAATCACATGATTGTGTGTAGCCAATCAATGACTCATATTTAATCTAGTCATTACATTTAGTAGTAATTTTGATCCCGTCTCATAACATTGATCATGTCATGAAATACATTAGTAAGTTGCTTTGTACACCCTCATTATAAGGTCAAGTGTGTACTTGATTATGACACAATGACACAATATATCATCTATTAGAGCTTGTCATTTTGACAGGGTCTATTGTCTAAAAAACGTTACCACCCATGCAATTCCAAGGACAATATACATGATATATATGTTATGAGCTGAAGATCAATATCGCTTTCTGTATGGTTTTGTTTAGTCATGATGTAATAATCTTTGAATTCATACCCGTTCAGGATTGGTCCCGAAAACATCCAGGCAGGATTATGTGGATAATGCATGTTAGGCCTATAGCAAAATCAATCTGTACTGAACGGTTTAATTAATGAAAACAAAATTTCATTCCCAGGAAGAATTTCAAATCCGAGCATGTCAATCATAAATATCTTTATAATGAAATAGATGTTTGGAAAACCTAAACCTGTTCCATGCCACTAGTAGTAATATAACTGCATCGAGGTATGTAAGAACTAGAGTTCTAAATAAGTTTCATGTAATTGCCAGGGATACTAGATTCCTTTAATTTGCTTCCTGCAGTATCTGTATTTTTGCTTTAATATGTACTCTTATTGTATCTCAATTGTTTATTGTTGTTGTATAACTACGAGGAGGATGCATTTTGTATGGATTGGTGATTATTTCTTTTTGTTGTATAACTTTAACTTTTCGCATTGGATGGTATAAGGGACGGTAGTTGTTTATTTTTCTTTAAATAATCATGCTCAGATGAAACATTTTGTATGTAATGGTAACTGTTTATTTTTGTTGTGATAACAACTCAGATAATACATTCTGTACGGGATGGCAATTAGTTATTTTTCTTAAAATATATTTACTCGTATGATACATTTGGTATAGGATGGTATTGTTTAGTTGTCTTATTATAATTACTCGTATGATACATTTGGTATATGATGGTATTGTTAATTTTCGCTGAAATAATTACTCACATGATACATTGGGTTTGACAATGCAATGATTAATTGTTTTGTTGAATTATACTCAGATGATACATTTTGTATGGAATGGTAATTGTTTATTTTTGTCGTATAAACACTTAGATAATACATTCTGTAAGGGGTGGTAATTGTTTATTTTTGTTATAATATCTACTCAGATGATACATTGGTAAGGGATGGTAATTGATTTGTTTGATTATAATGAATACTTGTATGATTCATTTGGTAAAGGATGGTAATTGTTATTTTTTGCTGAAATAGCTACTCAGAAGATGCATTTGGAAAAGCCAATGACGGTATAATTGTTAATTTCCGGTGATATGATTACCTTACTCAGATGATACATTTTGTATGAGATTGTAATTGTTTGTTTTGCTGTAATATTAACTCAGATGATACATTTTGTATGGGATGGCAATGGTTAATTTCTGTTGGATAACTACTCAGATGATACGTTTTGTTTGGTAAGGTAATTTGTTAAATTTAGCTGAATTAAGGTACTCAGATGATACATTTTGTATGGGAAGGTAATTGGTATTTTTGTAGTATAACTATTTTGCCAAATACATTTGTAATTTCATCTATATCTCTAAGACTTTACATCTACTGAACTACGTTCGCAGATAAAAAGTCTCTAATGTTTCATATTTTTGTGATTTATCTTTGTTCATTTCGATATAACATGGTTGAAATTGTCTATTATCAATAACATTTCTTGCCATATTGATTTCTTATTTCATGTAAACACCTCACAGAAAGTTCCGCAATTTAAGTTTGAGCGTTCATAATTTTCTTGTTATCAAATTAACCTACTTGAATTTGATATTATTGACAAGCCTGTGTATTTTCCTTTACATTGATGCCTCATTTGTAATGAATTCGATGCCGGCCCACCGCGTTTGTCATTCAGCAAGAAAATTAAGACCAATATTGCTACTCTCTACCCAGGTGTAATGGGGACCCGGAAGGATGGGAACGTGTTTCCTTAGCATTGTGTGCACCTACCAAGCGACTGGCTGGAATTCTCCCCAGGGAGTGGAAATTGTGCGCTTTGTATGCGGGAATGATAGAAGTTGACCAGGGTAATAATAATAGCGCTTAGAGGCTCATTGCAACTTGAGCTCTATAAATAATCAATATTATTGTTATTTATTATTATGATGTTATTGTGCAATGTGCAGTAGACCGTAATATAGTGCCATGTCAAATGCGAAATGTTGCCATATACAAAGTTATTTTTATTGTGAATTCTCGATTTTGGAGATTTTGGAGGATGAATGGTGTTGAGGCGGTCACACAGAAACAATGCATCTTGACTAATATGCAGGTGTAATGCACATTCCATGAATATATAAACATTACAATGGGGCATCAATGTAAAGGGGAATAAACAGGCTCTTCAGTGATACTAAATTCATGTAAGATAATTTAGGGACAAAAGAGATGAATGCTCAAACTTTAATTCTGGAAATTGTTCTGAGGGGTACATAAACCTATCTCTTAGCATTTACTTTTCATTTACCTGATTTTATACTCATATATTAAATTTTGCATGCAGCATATTTTCTTTAGTCATGCTTTGTCATTGTGTACCTTGTGTCCTAACTACCATTTTGTTTGTTTGAGATATTTTGTGACATTACTGTTCATGGATGTATTGTAGTAATACTAATGACATTGGTGATTTCATATTAATAATTGCCCATACGGTTACCAATTATTACACTCATGTACAATGCATCAATACAGATTCTTTAAATTATGGACAGTAAACCAAACTGCTCCCTGTATTTAACAATAAAACGACCAAATTCAAAACGATTTCAAAAGTATGAAGTTATGAAGGTAATTCACACATTTAAATATAATGTACGTGTGTGTGTCTATTTACCACATGTGTGTGTGTGGGTGTGTGTGTGTGTGTGTGTTGGTGGGGGGGGGGGGGGGGGGGGGTTAGTTTATGCAACACAGTTATTAAGTTGGATATGGTTCAGGGACGAGCGGCTAGGTATGTGCTCAATCGCTAATACAATACTTCAAGTGTCTCAGATAAATGCTGAGCCTGGTCGGATGGGCCTAACTGCACAAAAATAGTCTGACAATTATTAATGCTGTACAAGATGCACCATCCTCTGTCAAAAGTGCCCGTGTCCAAGTTGGGAGTTTTAGTGTTTCAGTGAAAAGGGATACATCGATCAATTCAATTACCACAAAAACAACATTCAATTACCACAAAAACAATAAAGAATCAAGGGGAAAATCTTGTTTTTAGGTAAATAAATACATATGGAGTGTCCCCAATAATATGAGTGCCCCCAATCAATCCGACCGCCCTACGCTACTCCGTGCATTGTACCACTGTGTACCACTCACTGTGTCGCCCCTTAATTAGCCTCTTCGATCATGCCCCTTCCCTCCCCACCCCAAGTGAAAGCAAGATTTCGTGAACTATGCATGTTTTTATTCATCGTCATTAGTAATTTTATGAGATTCTCTATGAGTATTAGGAGTATTTGTCCTCCCACATTTAAGGTGAAATGTCAAGCAAATCATTATCGTACCGGATTGTCTTATTTCTCTCATCAAAATGAACACAATTATTAATAATACGCTCCATCTGAATGTTTCTGATTCGTTTCATTATCATTTCTCTTCCTCCATGTTGAGCGGAAAGGGGGATGTGGGTTGTTTTGATGGTGGTGTCGTCACCCTACCGCCAACAAATACCAGTAACCTTTTATACCGTTTCACACAGGTTATTTCACTAGCCTCTTGATTTGTCACCGGAAATATTATAATTGTTTCTTTTCATTATCCAATCAATCCCTCAGGGTTTGCTTGACATAACTGTCTACACTGATACAACGCTCGAATTTAACATGGTATGGCGTTGGTGGTGCTGGTGGGAGGGGGAGGCTTTGGGGCTGTTGCCCCCCCCCCCCCCCCCCCCCAGAAATAAAAATAGATAAATACAATAAATACATTACATTTTTTTTTTTTAATACAAAAAATAAATGAAATAAAATGATTGTTTTATTTGTTGTAATTAATTAATTAAAGGGGTAGTTTAGTTTTGGTAGAGAGGGCAATTTGTTTGTAAGGTAATGCAAAACTGAGTGTCGAATTTGAGACAACATGCAATTGTAATGGCAGAATAAACTTTATTTTCTCAAAATCGACCCAGAAACGGCTGAAATATCAATAAATATATCTGACCTTATTTTTATTTGGGGCCCAAATAATTAGATGGTTTTTTCGAAAAAATTAAAAATGCTTGCACTTTTTCAAAAAAATGTAAAAGCATTTTTAAATAGTTGTTGATGTTCTCTCTATTTAATCATTATTTCAATAAAACATCCCATGCACAATTTTGTATGAAAAATGGTTGAAACGAATGCCTTTGTAGAAAGCGCGCTCTTGTGTTTAATGGCTCTTTTTGAATGATAACGGGCTGTTTACTTATTAGTTGTTTGTAATATTGTATAACCTTTCGAGCATGGTGGAGTTATAACTATTAGTTTATAATGTTACTGTCCAGATTTGGCTACTAAAGTTCAGTTTACCAAAACTGTACTACCCCTTTAAAATATTATGGCTTATTTCTAATTCGATACCAGTGATTTTAAAGAGGGTAGTTCTTTCGACATGATAACTCAGATTCTACTTCATGTCAAGTCAATTTTAATTCCTGGTATGCACCAGATTGCACAATGATTCGCTCCCTCGGAAATCTGTCTTGCAACTTACAATTCTGCAACGGGGCCTATTGTATGGTATACCATGTACATGTTGTTGTACCATAAATAATGTGGAATATGGTGCAACGTTTGAACTGTGTATGTCACTTTGCGAACACTATTTTGGGGTGCAGATTGTATATCTGTTTTATTCATGAAAAAAATATTATTATTTCCCAGTCGGTATAATCATGATATACACTTAAACAGTACATGGTGTGAAGTCCAAATGTCCTTCCTAAAACTCCTACGTATGCACCAGATTGTTGAGTTTTGGTAGAGAGGGCGTTAAACAAAATAAATTTTGTGTGAGATAATGAAAAACTGAGTGTCAAATTTGAAAGAGCATACAGTTTTAATGGCAGAATACATTTTATTTGATCAAAATCGGTTCAGAAATGGCTGAAATATCCATAAACATATCCATATCTAATAAATGTGGGGCCCCACAAGTATTCGATAATTTTGAACCAGCCGTTAAAATTCGTTTTAAAATGCTTCCTCTTTTCAAAGAATTTCAAAAGAGGTTTTAAGATAGTTGTTGATTATCTCTCTATCCAATCACTATTTCAACAAATCATCACATGCACAATATTTTATTTAAAATGGTTTAAACAATTTCGTTTTTTGAAAGCGCACTCTTTCGTTTAAACAGCTCTTTTTGAATTATATCAGGCTTATTACTTATTCGTTTGTAATTTTTGTATTCCTTTTGAGCATAGTGGAGTTATAACTATTAGTTTGTAATGTAATGGTGCAGGTTTTGGTTACTAAAATTCAGTTTGACCAAAACTGTACTCTCTCTACCAGAAGTCCAGAACTCAACTATCCTTTTAAGTTAACAAATACAAAAGCTCCCCACCGTGGGAGAGGGACACACTCCTCCCACACCATCCCCTGCTTATTCGCTTCGCCCCTTCACAAAGTCTTACACTCACATCAAGGGCGTCGATTTCTTCTCGCCATTGGGGGGGGGGGGGGGGGGGGTTATACGTAATTTTGACCGTCTTCGGCGAGAGAGCGAAGCGACCAACCCAGCAGCATGGACAAGATTTTATGACCGGGAGGGGGGGGGGGGGGGGGTGTATAGGGGGCACAAACTTTTAGATTGAGCTGCTTAGAAATTTGAAGATTATTGCAAATTGCAAACGCACTGATGGAACCCTGAATGGAATAAACAAAGGGGGTTCAGGGGGCGGAGCCCCCGGAAGCTTTTTGTATTTGTTATATACAGAACTAAAGATGTTGTCCAGATTAAAAAAGGAAACATAGTTAGAATGAGAAAATAGTTATATATAAAGTAAGCTAAAGTTGAGTGGGCATAGCGAGAGTTCCTGAATAAATTTGTCATACGTGTACAGGGGACCGGGTCAAATGAATATAATGGGGGCCAGGGGGCGTAGACCCCGGGAGCTTTCGGGTTTTGCATTGCAGAACTTAATATGTTGTCCACATTAAAACAAAATAGTTAGGTTTTATATGTTAGTCTATAATAGTTAGCTTGATTTTAGTGCTCATAGCGAGAGTTCCTGAAAAGGACTATTATATGAATGTATGAATATGAATGCAGCCCCTCAAGACCCCGCCTTGTACGTTTGCATGCATGTGCACACGCGAAGAAAAAACAAATAGAGATTTCAAAAACGATATGTGCCTAGTGGGCATACAAAAAAGAACCTTTGATCAAAACGGACTGGTATATATGGAACCTGGTATCTGGGCGACCTTTGATCTGAAGTTTTTTTTCAGATTGTGTAACAACTTGTTTGCTCCACAAATAAAAAAAACCAAAAGACGAACTCGTAATACCATTTTGTGTAATACTCAAGAGTGCATGAGCGCATTTTTTACACACACAGTGTATTATTTCTATGCCACTTCAGTCCAGCAGTATATTATCAGTAGCATAATTTGTGCAACTTCGAATTCAAGCGTGATTGAGTTATTTGAATATAACAGTTTATGCAGATATAAACTGTTTATTAAATATTACAAACCACTGCATGGTGTTGGTGCTCTTTCTGTAGCAAAATACAGTCAAATTAAAGATGGCTGCGGTACTAGAAATGAGTGAAGAGCTCTCGTGTTTTGTGACCTACGCTACTATAGTACTCCTCAAATTGCTTGCCCTCGGGCCATACACCGGTTACCTTCGTGTCACAAGAAAGGTGAGACAATACACAATATATACTATGTTCTAATAATAATAATACTACGTAGGCTAAGTGTAAATTGCTCGTCGTTTCATTGTATTTTAAGCCGCATTATTATCACGATTCAAACCCGCAGAATGACTATCTTGTAGAACATCAGCAATACAAGAAAGCAATACGGCCTCGTCACACCTCACGAATTTTTTATCCCGATATTATGTCTTTTGCGGATGGAGGTTTTCCTATGGCCCACAAAATATAAAGATGGAGTAATTACATGGACCAAATTTGTCATTACAATAGCACTGGAAACGAATTCGTTGTTAAAGGGATCTAGTAACATTGTGCAAATCCTCAAAATCAAATTGGAATTCTAGCGGTTCCCTTATACCTTGTTGCATTTGTATTATCAATAGAAGCATGGAACCTGTTCTGGTTTTTCGAATTTCCCTTTCGTTACAAAATATATTTACGTTAAAGCGTTCAGATGTTAAACGTCTATCCACTTGGTAGTCACGTACCCGTGTGCAAAGTCAGTGCAATGAGTGAGCGAATATTACTTTGCATTTGTGATTATTACTCGGCCATATAATGTCCATTTAACTTGAAATTTGCACACGATACCCAGTGGACATATCAAATAACAACAGTATACATTGTATTAATTACTTATCACATTTTGCACATGTCAACAAAGTTACTAAATCCCATTAATGAGTGCTATTTGAAAAGTCACGTTCTGTATTAATACTGAAGTTATTTATTGATTATTTCCATTGACTTCTATTTCATGTCATTAAAGGTACCGTTGAGTATTGGTATTTCCCGAAATGCCCTCCGATATTTTGTTGTAAGATAATGAAAAACTGACTGTCAAATTTGAAAGAACATTCAATTTTAATGACAGAATAAACTTTATTTGATCAAAGTCGGTTCAGAAACTGCTGAAATATCCATAAGTATATTTATATTCAAAAGATTCTTCACCGGTAATCACCGGGGAATATTTAGACTTTTTTAGAAAAAAATAAAAAATGCTTGAAGACTACTTGGACAAAAATCTGAATAGGTTTTTCAAAGTCGTTGATGATATGTCTATTGAATCATTATTTTAACAAAACATTAAATGCACAATTTTTTATGAAAAATTGCTAAAACCAGTGATTTTTTAAAATAGTGTCCTCCTGAGTGTTAACAGCTCTTTCTGAATGATAACAGGGGTTTTACTTAGTCGTTTGTAATTGTGTAAACTTTTCGAGCATGGTAAAATTATAATTATTACTTTGTACCGTAATGGTGCAGGTCTTGATTACTAAAGTTAAGTTTGACCAATTCTCAACTATCCCTTTAAGGTGTTTGCGAACGATGAGGACGCAGCAGGGATGAAGATGAAGGAGAACAGGCTGAACTTCGGGGACACGGTGGTCGAGAGAGTCAGGCGGTAAATAACGACAACACCACCATCAACAAATATAACAACAACAACAACAACAACAATAACAACAACAAATACAACAACATCAATAACAACAGTAGCAACGACGACAACACAACCTCTATCTGCTACATGCCATTACTATAGTCTTCTACTTATGCTACTACTGCTTATATATGTATCCATCGATATAAAAATGTATTTGTAAAATATATAACCTTTAATATGCAAATGTTGTTTATAATTAATCATCTTTCGCTGTTTCATTAATCACTGTTGTTGTGGACTTGAAATATCGATACAAACAAATCGAATGCACACATGTGCCTCTTTATTATCCTACTGTCAATCTTAATATCCACTTTATATATTTCTCTTATTGTTTCCATTTTATTTTAGGTGCCACCAGAACGATATTGAGAATATTTTACCGTTCTTCGCAATTGGTCTTCTGTACGCGTTGTTCTCTGGCGCCGCCCCAGCCACCGTCGTTTGGCACTTTCGCTTCTTTGCGGCGTCGCGACTGCTTCACACCGCCGTTTATCTGAACGCCGTTCGCCAGCCGTTCCGCGCCCTCACGTACTTTACCGGGATCGGCGTGATGGTCTCTATGGCCTTCCAGCTCTTGGTGAACAACTGGAACCTATAAACGTTTAGCGCCAGTGACTTGGCGTGTTGGCGTGGTGAGGTGGTCCGACTGATTAGATATCAGGAAGAGGGTGGGACACGATTTTGTGTAATTTTCTCTATTGTTCAATGTTTACTACCCTCCCCCCTCCCCCCTCTTAGCTAAACCAAATTGGGGTAATATCGTAATGGTTTATATGGCCTTCAAGTTCTTAGTGAACAACTTGAATCTGTATTGCCTGTCTGGGAGTGGGGGCAATTATTTACACGTGGAGAGGGGAGCAGATTGACTCTTCATTTGGTAATTCTTTGTTATTCATTTGGTTTTCTTTTCCGTAAAATGTAGTTATTTAATGGATTTTTTTAAATGTCAGAATATTTCAAGATTTCAACATTATTTACAGATTAAGTAAAATGTAAATTAATTTCTGAACTATTTTATGACTGTATGATACTGTGGCCATTATTTATACGATGTATATCCCATCTTGGCCTACACTCGGTATAACCCCATTTTGTATGCACCTAATAAGCCTATGATCCATGCATGCGTTTGCTAAATATTTATATTATACGTATATATTTTTGTTATTTCGTCCACATTATCAATTTAGCTAATAACAATATGAGATTTTGGAACTTTGTTAATGTGCAACAACTGAAGAAGGCTTGATAAAATTAATATTTCTGTAATCCGAAATTTCCATGGTAAATTAATGAAAGGCGTATATAGCGAGTAATGGGCAAAATGCACAGTTATATTTGCTTACTTATTGCATGACTTTGTACAGTTTAAATTCTCCAGTGGAAAATGTCAAATCCGAACACGTCAAATATAAATATCTTGTAAACAGAAGAGAAATTCGTTAAACCGATGTTCAATGCAGTTTATAATTGGTACGCCGTGGTCTAAGAGGTATGTGATAACTGCTAGAGTTCTAAGTACGCATTCTGGATTTTGACAACAATGTTTTGATATTACGCATAATTATTAGCCCTAGCTGGAAAATTCAGTCTCTTTTGCGATCTACTATACTTAGCTTCACTGACTGCTGGAAAACGTGACTGTTATTTTTCAAAGAAGTAATAATTTTTAGGGGGACATGTCTGACTCATATGCCCCAGACTCTAACATGTCCGTTACTCAAACTCTTAACCCCTGTACTGGACATAGAACGAAACGCCAATTAGAACAAACGGACAATAGCCCAGGGCATGTGAACATTAGATAAACTGGCACGTATCGACAGAGTGAATATCAGACAAAATTTCTCTTAGACAATTTTTATGGATGAACTGACTTATGACGAAATTGACATTATATAGGCTTGGTCTTAGACGAATATTATTTAGACGAAATATAAATTTATCTTGAATACTAGACGGATAAGATGTATTCTATCTTCGATTGCGAGCAAATCAATTATATTTTGGGATACTCATGCCCACACGAACATATACACAACCACACGTACACACTCATCGGGCATCAGTTTATGTGTCATCTGTTGGTGAGTGTGTTTTCAGACGTACGTAATCGCTTGATTTACGTACATAAACACATTCAAACCAACACCCGCACACACAACACGCACACACACATACGCATACATGTTTTAATGTATGAATGCATTATTACCTTTATTACAATTACAATAAATTTGAAATTGGTTTGCATTATATTATTGATAGGTAGTTTTCTTGTAAAATACAGGGAGCATACTTTTGTTTACAGTTCAGAATTTAAAGAATCTTTATTGATGCATGGTTGTGAGTGTAGTAGTTGGCAAATAAGTAGGCAGTATTAATATGGTATTACCAATTCCATATTTATTACAATACATCCATGAAAATTAATGTTACAAAATATCTCAAACCAACAAATTAGTAGCCAGGACACGTAGTAGTACACAATGACAAAGCATGACTAAAGTAACTATATACTGTATGCACATTTTATATCTGAGTATTTATTCGAGAAATATAATGTAAAGGCTAAGAGATATCCTCACAAAAAAACAATCTGTAATTTAAGTTTGAGCATTCATCTCTTTTTGGAATAATTGAAGAGCCTGCTTATTCTCCTTTACACTGATGCCCCAGTGTCCTAGCTTTGAATTACTTTATATCACTTATATAGTTATGAATTACTGTATACAATTCATTGTTGTAAATGTGGTTGATTAGCAATTATGCAGAATTATTTGATATTTGTTCTTTGTGTAGTGTAGCCTTGTTTATTTTATAGTGATTTACTTCTGTAAATTTTGTACTTAACATTAATGTTCCAATTCATTTAAATTCGAATGTAACAATTGCTATATTGTATTAATTATACTCTGTATGATTTGTGGTTCAATGTACACTGATCCTTTCAATATATAAATAAATAAATAAATAAATAAATAAATAAATAAACAATTATGGAATGTGCATGACACCTGAATATTGCCGGCTACGCTAAGATTAAAATGTCGCAGAATGCATTGTTATTGTGTGGCCGCCTCTACCCAAATCATACAATCAGCCTCCAGAATGGAGAACTCACAATGAAAATAACTTTGTATTTAATTGGACACATTTTAATTTTGACATTGCTCCATACTACGGTCCACTGCATATGTCACAATAACATAATCATTACAAATGAGGCATCAATGTAAACAGGCTAGCTAGCTGGTGAATCATATCAAATTCAAGTAGGTTCATCTAATGACAAGATAGATATGAACGCGGAACTGTTTTGTACGGGGTTGACACAAAATAATAAATCAATTGGCAATAAATTATATTGAGTATAGACAATCTTTAAAATGAATTAATGTATCGAAATGACCGTGATAAATCACACAACTATGCTACATTAGAGACTTATTATCTGAGAATTTAATTCAGTAAAGATCTTGAAAAGTCGCAGAGATGTACAGAAGAAATTACAATTTTATTTGACAAGAAAGTTATACAGCCAATTATAACTCAAACCAATAACCTTATAAGCTAAACATAAACAATTACCATCCCACACACAATGTATCATCCAAGTAGTTATTTCAGCAAAAAACAAAAACAATTACCATCCCATACAAAATGTATCATCAGAGTAATTATATAATCTAGCAGAACAAAATTTACTATTTATAACCATCCCATACATAATGTATTGTTCGAGTAGTTATACAACACATATTAACCATTGCCATCCCATGCAAAATATATCATCGGAGTTGATTTTACAAAACAAATTTAACAGTTACTGGTTACCATCTCATTCAAAATGTATCCTATGAGTACCCAAATATATTTCAGCAAAAAAAGAACAATGACTATCGCATACAAAATATATCATGTTAGTAGTTAGTTCAGCATAAATTTAAATTTTGTCTAATTTTGCATAAATTAACAATTAACATCACATACAAAATGTATCATCCTAGTACATGTAAATTAGTTATATGACAGATAAACAATGATCATCTCATACAAAGTGTATCATCTGAGTAGTTATACAACAAAAATAAACAATTACTATACCATATAAAATGTATCATCTGAGTACAGTTATTAAAACAAAAATAAACAATTACCATCTCATGCAAAATGTATCATCTTAGTAGCTAAACAACAAAAATAAACAATTACCATACCATAATACAATGTATTATATGAGTATTATATAGTATATAGTTTAAGCAAACATAATCAATTACCATACCATACGAAATGTATCATCTGATTAGTTGTATATCAAAAATAAACAATTACCATACCATACGAAATGTATCATATGAGTATATTTTTAAGCAAAAATAAACAATTACCATACCATACAAAATGTATCACATGAGTATATTTTAAAGCAAAAATAAACAATTACCATACCATAGAAAATGTATCATCCGAGTAGTAATTTCAGTAAAAATACACATACAACAGGCAACAAATCAAAGGGATCTAGTTCCTCTGTCAAATTCCACAAAACTTACTTAACCGTGGTTCTCACATACCTCATTGTATTCCTTTTAATACCAGTGGCATAGAACAGGTTTAGTTTTTTTTTCTTCAAACATCTCTTCGTTATCAAGATATTTATGATTGACATGTTTGGATTTGAAAGTCTTCCTGGGAATGAAATCTTGTTTTCATTTATTAAATTTGATGATTATGACAGCATGACTAAACAAAACCATACAAATTGCGAAATGGGTCTTCAGTAAATAACATATCTATTGTCCTTGGAATTTAATGGGTGATCAAATTATTTAGAAAATCGATCATGTCATAGTGTAAAGCTCGAAGAGATATCATATTGTGTCATATAAACCCGTTCAGGACTAGTCCCGACAATATTCAGGCTTAGGTCTATGGAAAATACATGTTGTAGTAATATCAGTCCGTCCTGAACGAGTTAAGTGCTATAGCCTATAAATTGAAGCTTCTATTATAATTAAGTACATACTTGACCTTAGAACTCGAGTGTACAAAACAACTTACTATTGGACTTGTTCATGACGTTATACCTCCGTTATACTACACTTCTACTACGCTCCTAATCCCCATTGATAAATTTGGAAGCGCGAGGCGAAGCATTGTAGGAACGAGTAGCTAGAGTGGCCGTTTACAAAAATGTGTTTTGTTCAATGGGGAATGAATTGGAAGATTATCTCACATGCGTGAAAAGATAACCTCCCATGCATGAACAAACAATAGCTCCCAGAACAAAAGTTCAGATCGTGGCACGGCCACGTTTGTTTTGAACACACCCAAAACGAGCGTAGTAGAAGCGTAGGGGTGACTTTTCTTCAGGGGGATATTATATGTTCATGCACGGGAGATTATCTTTTCACGCATGTGAGATAATCTTCCCATTCATTCCCCATTGAACAAAATACATTTTGCAGATATATTCCAGTGCTTGTGATCAGCTATTGTCCGAGAGCGTAGTAGAAGCGTAGCTCGGTGTGGTGGCACCATTATAATGATATGAGATCAACATTACTGCTCTATATTATGACTTCGTCAGATATGAGTCATTGATTGGCTAAAAACAGTCGTGATTTCAATTTTGTTAGTATATTCCATACCCAGAACATCAATTGATTGTATATAATATAATTTATATTCAGTTTTTCTTGCAAATGTATTGATTGCAATATGCCAGAGGACTTCAAAAATGCTCTAAACTATGGATGAAACTAATGAATGCAATGCTCAGAATTAAAGAGTATCATCAGATATAGGATTTCTATTATGACAGCACCATGACAATGTGATATCACTTCCAAAAACATGCAATTTCATATTAGGCTCAGACAAAATGAAAGCTTCAGATTTTTACTTTTTGTGCCTTGGCTAAGCCATTTAATACATCAGATATTCACTTTGTTACAAGGAGCGGGCAAGGAGCATATAATGTTCCCTTGGGTCTAGGATTTTAAATTCTATTTCAAGGACAAATTATTTTTTGGGGGGCTTTTTATTCAGTCAAGAGCATTTGAGATCCCCTGCAGGTAACGGAATCAGAGTAATTCCTCCTCCCTGTAACTGTGTAAGGCATCTTTAAAAGCATAATCTGGCCGGACAGCACAGATCCTTTAAGTAGCACAGCCCTTCGAGGTCATTATTTCAAGAAAGCTATTCAGTTTGTCGATGATCGGTCCTGTTCGCCGATTACGATCTCTTTCAGATGGCCAGAACTCCACTTTCGTCTCACTGTCAATCACATATTTGTAGCTGAAATAACAAATAAGGAAAAAACAGTCAACATTAATTTCTGGGGGGCCTAATAGACCGCTTCTGTAATGTATGCAAATAATATGTGTATGACGTCAGACTCCCCGTTGGCAAGCTTAACAATAGTAACTAGGTCCGGCAAGCTCCGGCAAACTTAGCTTGCCGGACCTAGTTACTATTGTTAAGCTTGCCTTAGGTCATACGCATATTATTTGCATACATTACAGAAGCGGTCTATTGCCAGCTACAGTGTAACAGTCAGCTTTTAATCCCCCCGTTTGTTGCAAACATAAATTGCAAACAAAAATGTCTATGTTAATGGCCCATTTGTGTTTATAGTGTATCCTATACTTGGCCAGAAAACTAACGCTAGGTTGAATAGAAGCGACTGCAATGCCATGGTCAGCCATATATTGATAAGTTATTTTGTGTGCGCCCAATGTGGTAACTCAACGGTCCATGAAATAATCTCGTAAATAGCCATTAAAGCATTATATTAAACGGCGAAGTAAACGGGTCAATTTTGGTCAAGCAATAATAAAATAAATTGTAATGGATTTCTATGTTTAGGTCTCATCAGATTCAAGTTTCGGGCCACTAACATTTGAAAAATCTAAATTTAAAGGTCTCTTACCCTTCGGACTTTAACCAGTGGCGCGCGTACCCAGAATATTTTTAAGGGGGGTTATTTCGTCGTCCGAGGGAGGGGGGTGTCAGTAAGGACTTTTCGGGGTGTCGGTGAAGATTGTTCGAGGGAGGGGGGGGGGGGGGGGGGGGGAGGGTGGTTTGGTGTTGGTGAGGATTTTTCAAAGCCGAGTCCGAAATCGTTCGAAAATTTTCGAGTCCAAGACCGAGATCCGTCAACAATTTTAAGGCCGAGACCGAGACCGAGACCACTTGGTTTTCGAGGGCCGAGACTTTTGGTTCTGACGGTCGAGACCGCTTACATGTTGTAAAGGGGGCGGGGGGGGGGGGGGGGGGGTCTGAATCCCCTAAACCTCCGCCCCCTGGGTACGCCTATGACTTTAACCCATCAAGGACAAGTCTTGTATGATACGAGTTAAGAAATGTAGAATATGCTTTCAAGGCCTAGAAATCCAACAGTCAAATTTCATGACTTTCCACTTTTCCAGGCCCTTCGTTATTGTTAATTGGCCAGAAGGAATTGTTTTTATTGTATGGGCATTGTCTTAATCATGGCTGGACATACCCTTGTTGTCCGCCTGGCTTGGTGAATTTCAGTCCCTTTCTTCCAATCACCAGGAAGTTGTTATTCTCTGTGAATCTGGGAGCTTTGCAGGAGGAATCCAGATAAATCTGTCGTTTATCGTCTGCTGACAGACGGTCCATACCTGTAACAAAGCAGTATTAATACAGATGTTAACTGGTGGTGGAGGGAATATCACAGAATGTTCCTCTCCGAGGGATATGAAATGATATATGAAGTCCCGCGACGTATCCAAGGGACTTAATTGTCTTCACGAAATAGCATATCCAAACCCGAGAGAATTGTTTTATGATATGTTCACAAGTCATTGTGATTTCATAATTATAGAATCCCCTCTCTATCATGTGGACGTCGTAATACAATCTCTCTTGCAGCGCGCACAATATAATGTAACACCTGCCGTGTAAAGCATCACAATTTTATGGAAATCACGTGACTGTGTTGAGCCAACCAATGATACGTATTTTACTAAGACAGAAGGGACTTATTCTGCTTAGGCGTTCTTTTGAGTTCTACTGCATTCTCGACTGACATTGTTAAGTGGGATGCTTTTTATTTAGGATGTCTAAGGCGAGACCATGTCAGGTTCCCATGTTTGTCAATTTGTACTAAGTCAGTGACTGCCCGTTGTAGCATCGAACAACGAACTATACGTGCGCTATTGTGAGTGTTCATTCAGCTGTGTGCCAATAAGGCGCATAGTTGTTCGATGCTATGACGGGCAGTAAGTGCGATTTATCAGGCACTGACTTGGTAATATTTGAAGGAAGATAAATTTTACCTCAAACACGGATAAACATGCTTCAGCCTAATATGGTGACCATAAACATTATAAAGTATTAAAATATGTGCCATATTTATATTTATTAAATGGTTCTTAAAAATCAAACTTTGGTATTATCTGTACTGAGAACATAGTCAAGACATCGATAAAAGATGGCATTAAATTTTTCTTACCAGGCTTGATTGGGGCTATCACAGTCACATTGACGATTTTGAATCCTCCTTTCTCAATGAGAGAGTCAACACGCACTTTTAAAGCTGAAATTCAATGTACAAAAACACACAGACTTTAAGATGTGATGCACCTGTTATATTCTTCATAACCATCCATGATAAATCCTCTAGTAAAAACACGAGGATTTCATTTTTTATTTAAATTACGGACAATTGTCATCATATACTACGGTACAGGAAACACTTGAAAATGATTTTGCTTAATAATGAAATCATATGAATGGTTGAGGTCTTGAATTAAGTGATAGCAAACAAGTCTAAACTAATAAAGAAAAGCAAACAACCAACATATGCCTTCAAGGAAACCGGTAATCATTGTTCGCGGACATTGACAAACTGTTTGAAAGATCGTTTGCGGAATTCTAATAATGATTTAGGTATGATGACACATTCCTCTAGCAATCAACTATTTTGTATTAATATTACTATGAAGAAACTATTCTACCTAAATGCATTCAAATGGGCCTTCATGTTATTGTGAAACAAGACTATTTCAGGGTAAAATTACTAAGAAAGAAAATCCCATTTTCACCATTTTTACTCTCTCGTTTCCTTTTGTATAATACAAACACAAATCAACAATGTGTTTGTATTGACACTTAAAGTGATCTAGTAATTTTGTTGACATGTGCAAAGTGGTTGATTTAATATTGTTGTTATCTGATATGTCCACTGTGTGTTGCGTGAACATTCCAAATTAAATGGACTTTATGGCCGAGTAATGACCAAAAATGTAAAGTGACATTTACTAATTTATTGCACTCACTTTGTACACGGTTCTGACGATCCATTGGATAATTTGACATATGAACACTCCAATCGTATATTTCTTCTTAACGAAAGGAAAATTTTAAAAACCAAAACCTGTCCCATGCTTTTTTGTTAATAATGATACATCAAGGTATGGTAACTTGCCGATTGGTCTACAACCATTTGGTCTACTCCCGTTTGGTCTACTGGAAAATTATCAATTTGGGGGCTTATGTTTATAAATATGGATTAGGAATAGGGTGAGGGATGTGGATTAGGGTAAGGGCTAGGTTTTGGGTTAGGGATCGTGTTTGGAGTTGGGGAAATTGAAGTTAAAGGCATCAGGTAGTAGAACCAAATACCAATATAATTTCAATTGGAATTTGATAATTTGGACATTGCTACTAAGTCTCTTTAAGGCTTACCATATGCATCCCTTCCAGTGCATGCAGTCATCTCTAACACTGCTTGGGTATATCGCTGCCTCGGGGTAATACAGGCTCCCCCTGAAATGTAAACGTAATGCAGTTGGTTCAGTTGTGTTGTAATGCTTGCTAGCTGAAAATAATCATACATCTTGTATATGAAAGTGAGGAGCGCTTGAGTCACTTTTTGTAGAAAGCAAAACCAAAAGTCAATCACCAAGCTCCCTTTCATATCTAATGGATTGTCCTGAAAATAGACAAAA
Source organism: Echinarachnius parma (assembly GCA_037951105.1). Taxonomy (NCBI): domain Eukaryota; kingdom Metazoa; phylum Echinodermata; class Echinoidea; order Clypeasteroida; family Echinarachniidae; genus Echinarachnius; species Echinarachnius parma. The sequence goes on from JBAMJV010005881.1 coordinate 81,090, forward strand.
TAATAATATGACAAATATACCCTTTTTCCAATTAGGGAATTTTTATTTTACATGTATTTGCAATCAAAAGCACAAATCTACCTCTTTTTCGCAGAATTGTGAATGATCGTGCGTACACACAGCCAAATTGAAATGTGAATACTTGTTGTACTTACTCCTTGCACAGAGACATTCGTTCTGAGCGCAGAGATAGTTCAGCAGTGGACTGCCACCCCCCGGTCTGTAAAACACTGTACAGGTGTCCTCTGAAAAAACAAGAATGAAGAGTTCCTAATAACGTGGAAAATGTCATGGCATATTTTATTGGTATGTGCATTTTCATACTATTTTACATGAGGATCGTGAATTTGATTAACATCTGCAGCATTTGTTTCATTCAGCAAAGCACATTTGCTGCTCTCAACGCAAGTGGAGTATGCGCACCTGGTAGGAATTTATTCATTGTGATGCCTAAAGGGACATCCCCTCTTGTGCAAGCCAAATTTCAAAAGTTGCGAGGTTATTGTCTTATGTGAAAGAAAATGTCATTTGATAGCATGCCTGAAAAAATTAGGGCTTGAAATCTCCTTTTCGTGGAGTTATAGACCTAAAACTAATAAACCGTCGTCCAACAATTAATTGTGCATTATATGTATATTCACTCAGTGAGGAAGTTCATATACTGATTCCACGAAGTACCACAACGCTATGCGTGACCCCTACGTGACCCGCGCTAGCTACGTGACCCGCGCATAATTAAGAATAGCATGACCGCACACTAGGCAAAATAACCAAACTTCGCTTAAAGGCATATATGCGTGGGTTATTAGACGCGTGGATCCATCTTGCACACTTTTACGCACGGTACGTAATCCCCATTGGCCCAGTTATAAGTAGCGATCGCAAACTGTCCCACTTCCGAATACCCGAGTCCAAAATGCATCAAAAATAGTCGCGTTCGTAATGTTTGTACTAGTCGAATGGAGATCCATCAGAGATGTTTACGAGCGAAAATATCACGTAACACGCTTAACCGCAACCGACTTCAAAGTGCCGCCATTTGATGCCTAGGTGACAGCGTGAGAAATTTGTTTGCTGCATGCAATTTCATAAGAAGGCCTTTGTTCAGATATTTCGAAGCACCTCTCTTCGATCGATCCAACACATATCGTGAGTTTACCTCGAGAGATTACGGTGGAGTCGAGTTGGAATTTGCTGACTACCCTTTATAACCCACGCATATATGCCTTTAAACTGACTACATGTACTTACATATTCTTCATTTTTGAGATTTGTTTCCGTGACATACCTTTACAAATGTCGGCTTCACAATACCTTTACAAGAATAAGTACAATATAGTTGTAATATTATGCTAAATCAGTTAAACTCTTTTATTGAGCGATATATAGTCTGATGGAGGGACGCATTCGTTTTTCATTTGTAGAATCCAAATTATAGGGCCGTTCGATCTGATTTTTGTGTGTGTGTTTCATTCATCTCCATCCGTCAACTGGAAGCTGTTCAGACGTTTTGTCAAAGAGGGACTGTCCCTTTAATGGGTAACCTCGCTATTCATAAGGACCGTTATTCATAGGAACCGCTGTCCATAAAGTGTAACTTCCTATACATGAAAGACGGCTATTCAAAAAACGCAAAAGAGTCACTTTTCATAAAGGCATAAGGACCGTAATTCATAAGGACAGTTTTTCATTATGTGAGATGAGGGTCGCTATTCATAATTCACATTCGGGGTCACTACTCATAATTAACTCATTATAAATAGCGGCCCTCATTTCGTATCATGATAGCGACCCTAATTCCGTATTATGAAAAGCGACCCTTTTCTTCGATCATGAGTAGCGGTTGTTATGAATAATGACAATAATGAATAATGAACCTCTTTTCAAATTATGAATAGCGGTCCTTATACATAGTGGTCATTATGCATAGCGGTCCTTATGAATAGTGGTCCTTATGAATAGCGAGCGGACCCCATGCTTAATACCTGCTTGAGGGAGCTTGGCTCAAACCCGGTAATACGCATTTGTAATGCACAGTAGGGTAACCTTTAATAATACAGCAGCTGCGAAATATGAGTGAACATTCATTGTTGCAACAAATTTCGCAATTTGAGTTTGAGCGTTCATATGAATACAATTATGAATTATTCTGTTATTTGGACAACGCAAAAGTGACGATTGTTCTGTAATTGTGGTGGACAACTGACAAACTTGCGGCAATAGTGTGTAAAATTTAAACATAATGATAATTTCTCAATCAGTCAATAAAACACATTACATCTTCCTAACAGCATACACACACGTTATTGCTCCACCTCAAATTCATAAAGACACATTTCATTCTCCAAAGAAAATGATAATTCGCCATTGACATTCACGCATGACCGACTTAACTTCATTCAGAACTTTTTATTCTCCCAACAAAAGGAGGGTACACTGTTGACATTATCAATGCATTTTGCGACATTTCACTTTTGACTTTGCCCCATATTCCATGATAAAATATTCATAACAAATGCAATATCAATGTAAAGGGGAGAATACAAGCTTTCCAATGATACCAAATTCATGAACGGTAATAAAGTAATAGGAGAGACATGAACGCTCAAACTTGAATTGCGGAACTTTTTGTGAGGGGGTACAGATAAATAGATATAATGGTGTATACATGTTTTGTCTTTTCTTTTCTTTTTTTTTAGAATTGTGTATGAATACAATGATTATGATTTTGATTGGTCTATACTTTTACTTTTAAATATTGTCCCTGTAATAAAGGAAACATTACTAAGAAAACGAGTTGTTTCATTTAAAATGATATCCTCTCAAATGTAATATATTGGTTTTTTTATTTCTATGAAACTAAAAGAGATGATTCTTAAAAAGCATTTTAAAACGAAACTTACAGAAGTTATCGATTGTATATATTATAATCAGGACTATCTCTTTAAGTATTATTGCATTGTATTTGTATGTGGATTGTATACATCAATTATGAGTTTCCATAGGTTCTAGGACTACTACCCCCTGGACAACCACCCCCGGACGATTACCCCCCGGACAACTACCCCCCTAGGACAATTACCCCCGGACAACTACCACCCGGACAATTACCCCCCTAGGACAATTACCCCAAAGACAATTACCCCCCAAGACAACTACCCCCCAAGACAATTACCCCCAAGACAATTACCCTCCAAGACAATTACCCCCCAAGACAATTACCCCCAAGACAACTACCCCCCAAGACAACTACCCCCCAGACAATTACCCCCCGGACAACTACCCCCCGGACAATTACCCCCCGGACAACTACCCCCCGGACAACTACCCCCCGGACAATTACCCCCCCCCCCCCGGACAACTACCCCCCAGACAACTACCCCCCGGACAATTACCCCCCGGACAATTACCCCCCGGGGAACTACCCCCCGGACAACTACCCCCCGGACAATTACCCCCCGGACAACTACCCCCCGGAATATTACCCCCCCGGACAACTACCCCATGGATAATTACCGTCGCTGATTTAGACCACTGTTTTAGTAGAACGATAAAAAGTGGACCTTTCTGAATTGGGGGGGGGGGGGGGGGGGTACGCACCCAACGCACCCCCCATGCTACGGGACTGCCAATACACGAATACAGGGTGGCCCAAAAAAAACGGAACGGGGCACTTCCCAAAATAAAGTAACAAATGTATTATGTCCATCGGATAGAGTGTCTTTTCAAATGAACAACGATACCAAGAACAGTCAATTTGGTCGTGTAGTTTTTGTTTTAGGGCGCTGTGAGTGACACCATGTCAGGTTCTCTTTTTTGTCAATTTGTATTGAGCCAGCGCTTGAAGAATCGTACGAACCGCCGTTCATATCGTTGAGCATCGCGCACTATTGTTAGTGTGCACTCAGTCGTTTGCCGAGAGAATGGACCTGGTCGCTGAATGGTATTACGGGCAAGGAGTGCAGTTAAACTGGCATTGACTAGGTCGAAATCGACATAAATCGGCTCCTGACATGGTCTCACTCACTGCGTCCTTAAACAAAAACGACCAGACCAAAATTACTGTTCTTGGTATCGTTTTTCATTGGAATGGACACCCTATCCGATGAACATAAACATTGTGGTATTATATTTTGGGAAGTGCCCCGTTCCGTTATTTTTGGGCCACCCTGTATACTGCAGACATCGTACCGGTATCGCAATCCGAAATGTAGGTAAAAAGGTTGTGCGGCATCCGGTGCATGTGTGACAGCGTTGCCAGTGAAACAAAATACAATTATGCTAGGTGAGCCAGCGAAAAGTATGCCTAAATCGCCAAAAATTATGCAAAACCCTCTTTTGTGAGCCGAAAGTCATTTTTTAGAACGAGACCAGGACTCATTGGTTGAGAAAAATCCTGTAAGCGGGGGGGGGGGGGGGGGGGGGGGGGTAGTCGTAGACAATTTTCGAAGCCGAGACCAGGTCCCGTCCCAAACTTTCGAGGCCTAGACCAGGACCCATTAGGTGGGAAAATCCTGGGGGGGGGGGAGTCAGAGAAATTTTTTAAAGCCGAGACAAGGGGTGTTCGACGTTTTTGAGACCAAGACCAGGTCCAGTCCCACATTTTTTGAGGCAAGACCAGGATTTTTACACAAATTTCAGAGGCCAAGACCAGGATCTTCCAAAAAAATTCCGGTCGAGATCAGACATTGGTGATGATTGTCGAGACCTTTTTTTTTTTCTGCCAGAATTATGCTAAAAAGAGTCAAATTATGCCAGAATTTTGCTAAAAAAGGCCAAATTATGCCAGGCATAATGCCAGATGCTAATGGGTCAAAATTATGCCAGAAAGCATAATTATGCCAGATCTGGCAACGTTGATGTGTGTGACCTAGGCGTATCACATGTTCTATATGTTTTTCGGTCAATTTCGTAAGCTTTTGATTCGTTTCAATAAGCGTGTCATTCAATTTCACGAAATTGAGCTGAAGCTGCTTGCAATTTTTGGTTCAAAATTGTATTATGTTCATACGATTTAGCTCAGTTCGATCAAGTGATTTACCACACTTTTATCATTCAACTAAAAAGAACTCGCTATTTGCATTTATTGTGTTTGCAAAATCAATAGATATTATCATGTTCGATTCCCAGTTTCCCACGACTTACTTAACGGTAACCGCAACCGCGCGTTCGCGCGCATTACCAGGAATGAGTTATATTTATCCGCCATGTGGCATAATGTATGTTTTTTATTCAATAAAGCTCAGTTGCAAGTTATACTCAGAATGATGTAGACGTGAGTTTTATTCTCTCCTGATCGACATTTTACAATATACAAGTACATAAAAGTATTAAATTGCGCCAACGGATTTCCCGGAGGGCGGTATTACGTAATCACGAATTTACTCGAAATCGAAATACGTTTATAAATCGAATGTAAACAAAATGTCTCCGAATAATCAATATTATGAATCATAATGCTAAAAAACGATTTTAACTGCTAAATACAACTGCTGGTAACAAAATTGGCCAAAATTGAATGCACACAATGCACCCGGGGGCGGGAAGGGGGGACATGCCTCCTCCCCACCCCCCCCCCCCCCCCCCCACCCATAGGTGGAGGTGATTGTCTCTCCCACTTTTATAGGCCAGTTTTGGAAACGCCCCCTCTCTCAAAAAAATGAAAATGGAAGTTCTTATTACCAAATCATGTGAAAGAATATGTTTTTACTAATACGGGATGATACAAATTTTGCCTGGAAACCGCCTACTAATTGATATATTTGATAAATTATCAAATCGTTCCGCTGCGGACTAGATATCGCCAAAGCGGAATCGCGCATACGCTACTTGCATTATTGACCATGTGCGTTCCGCTATACGGGCATGTCCCCCAGCTTGTCGATACTCCAGTCGAGCGCTAGAGGCGCGGACAGGTGCGAACGGGCTGTGGATTTATACATTTCACGGGCGGGCCGATATTTCTGCAATTTAACGCATCGTTAGGTTCGGATTTTACCACACAAGCCCTTTTTAGATACTTATTCAACAATATTGATAAATTATAAATGTTTTCTGTAACTTTCCCAAAACTGTTGTTTTATCTTATAATATGCATACATTATGTATGTTTGATTCCATAGCTTGAACTACGTATCATATAATATTCTCCTGTTTATAAACTGACTTAGTAAATAACAGTAAACATACATGAGCTGCCATGTAATATTTTTGGATATTACATGGCACTGTTACATGGCAATTCAAGATGATACAACAGTTGTTAACTTTGCTGTCGGGAAAATCATGGAATGTTTCCCCTCGGGATTTTAAATGCTATATTCGTGAAGAAAATTTACTCAATCGCATTTAAAAATCCCTTGGGAGGTGGAAATTTCCGTGCTTTTCCCTGCAACACCAGTTAACAACTTTATACTATGATATGCACCAAATCGCTCCACTACCTCGCAGTTGTGCCCCCCCCCCCCCCACCCCCCCCCCCCCCCCCCAATCCGTTCCACCGCGCTACGCGACTGGAAGATGACTTGAGGTAATTGTCTTGGAGTTTAATTGTCCAGGGAGGTAATTGTCCGGGGGTTAGTCGTCCGGGGGGTAGTTGTCTTGGGGGTAATTGTCCGGGGGGTAGTCGTCTTGGGGGGTAGTTGTCTTGGGGGGTAATTGTCTTGGGGAGGTAATTGTCCTTGGGGGTAATTGTCCGGGGGGTAGTCGTCCGGGGGGTAGTTGTCCAGGGGGTAATTGTCCGGGGGGTAGTTGTCCGGGGGGGGGTAGTTGTCCGTGTGGTAATTGTCCGGGGGGTAGTTGTCCCGGGGGGTAATTGTCGGGGGTAATTGTCCGGGGGGGTAGTTGTCTTGGGGGGTAGTTGTCTTGGGGGTAATTGTCTTGGGGGTAATTGTCTTGGGGGGTAATTGTCTCGGGGGGTAATTGTCTTGGGGGGTAGTTTGTCTTGGGGGTAATTGTCTTAGGGGGTAATTGTCTTAGGGGGTAATTGTCCGGGTGGTAGTTGTCCGGGGGGTAATTGTCCTAGGGGGGTAGTTGTCCGGGGGGGTAATCGTCCGGGGGTGGTTGTCCAGGGGGTAGTAGTCCGGACACGACAAAGTTACTATGCCCCTTTAAGGGTTGTTTATGGAATTAAACAAATACAATAACCTGTACATAGAACACTGGGACAGATGTCACGAACTAGGATCTGATAGTCAATGATTCAGGTACTAAGGTTTTCGTTAAAAAACACATTTTTATCTTTTTAATTAGGAAGAGACCTTGAATCCAAAACGGACATGCGTAATGTGAGCAATAAATAAATAAATACATATAACATCAACGGTAATTGACCGGGGGGTAGTCGTCCGGGGGTAGTTGTCCAGGGGGTAATTGTCCGGGGGTAGTCGTCTTGGGGGGTAATTGTTCTTGGGGGTAGTTGTCTTGGGGGGTAATTGTCCGGGGGGTAGTCGTCCGGGGGGTAGTTGTCCAGGGGGTAATTGTCCGGGGGGGGGGGTAGTTGTCCGGGGGGTAGTTGTCCGGGGGGTAATTGTCCGGGGGGTAGTTGTCCGGGGGGTAATTGTCCCGGGGGGTAATTGGTCCGGGGGGTAGTTGTCTTGGGGGGTAGTTGTCTTGGGGGGTAATTGTCTTGGGGGGTAATTGTCTCGGGGGGTAATTGTCTTGGGGGGTAGTTGTCTTGGGGGGTAATTGTCTTGGGGGTAATTGTCCTAGGGGGGTAATTGTCCGGGTGGTAGTTGTCCGGGGGGGTAATTGTCCTAGGGGGGTAGTTGTCCGGGGGGTAATCGTCCGGGGGGTGGTTGTCCATGGGGTAGTAGTTCGGACACGGTTTCCATAAGACTACCTATGTTTGAAAAAAATATGATTTGTACTGCAAATGAATTTACATTTGTTGTTTGAGAGAAAAATTAAATATTTTTGCCAAAAAAAAAAAAAAAAATTACTACAGGGCGAAATCAAAATCTGTTTGATTGCAACTTTTGATCATGACAAGGAGTTTTAATGCAAACACCAAATCAAACACACATTATTTCTGCTGTAAAATCCATATAACAACGGTACACAAAAACACATTTTGGGGTAATGCTAGCACAACACGTTAATTCAATCACATTTTTATACAAACTTGTTTCATGTTAACAGAGCAAATCATAGTAAAATACAAATATATAAATGTACTGTTTACTAAAATGTTTTCCATGTGCAGGTGAACTGATGCGAGGATTACCCACATTTTTTAATATTAAACATTTTCCTGCTAAGATAATCAATTTCAAGACTTTTGTCGTCCAAATTATTACATAAACAGATAAAGTGATGATATACATTGTTGGTGATAAACGTGAGCAATTCGTTTTGTGCGTGAGCATTTTCCAAAACTGTTAAGTAGGTTTCAGAGGGGGACAGTAATTTCAAGACGTACGTGGATTATAATAGTCATAGACATGGACTGGCACAGGCTGGATGTTGCCAACTACAGCTTCAGAATGAGCCTTGAAACTGAAGCACAAGCTGTCATCATTGGGTATCTAAAGAAAACACACATTATTTATATCAATAATTTGCATAATAAACATTCCAAATTAAGTACATAGTTAACAAAGTGATACATTACATTTTTACTATGAAACCATAAATACACAGAGCTTCCACATTTCACGTGTACCGTGTTTTTTGCCTTTAGTCACAGAATAATGATATTGGTTTTGAGTAGTCTATACATGTTTTCATAATTGTGGATATATTTATGAATTAACTAAACATCAATCAACAAAAACTGTTTTGTTTCATTCTAACATCAATGGGCAGAGGATGATTGAAGGGACTTAGTAACATTGTTCAAATCCTCTAAATCCAATTAAAAGTCTAGCGGTTCCCTCATACCTTGATGTATTCTTATTAACACAAAAAGCAGGGGACAGGTTTCAGTTTGTTCGGATTTCCCTTTCGTTAAAAAGTTATTTACGATTGGAGTGTTAAGATGTTAAATTATCCAACGGATCGTCAAAACCGTTTACAAAGTGAGTGTGTGCAGTGAGCTAGTGAATGTCACTTTGTATTTTTGCTCATTACTCGGCCATATAAAGTCTATTTAACTTGAAATGTTCACACAACGCCCAGTGGACATATCAGATAACAAATATATACACTGTATCACCCACTCATCGATTTTTGCACATGTCAACAAAGTTACTAGATCCCTTTAAATCTGACATAAATGTTGACGTTATGTCATCGGGAAAACAGTGCTTTATTTCTATGATTTACTAACACACATCATACAGACAAATCTTACAATGATTGAAGTCTCAAATATGAACATCAGAAAAAACATTTCGAAGATAATGAATCACTATCAAGGGGAAGGAAACGCCTGGATTGCAAATTTATATCACGTCAGGTATATAACTTTAGGGTATCATTAATAATGGAAATAATCGATGTTTTTTAAACAACTATCAACTGTTTTGACTGAGCACATAATTATAGAGGCTGCCATGTTTTCAGTGCGAAATGGCTGCCATGTTTTCAGTACAAAACGTCACCTGAGCACATCTGAGCGTGCACAATAGTGCACGCTCAGATGTGTTTAATGAATGAAACACAAGCGGGTTGTAACCGATGTTGTTGAAAAAAAGAAAAAAATGCCAACTAGCCTAGGGTTACCAAAAATTGGCTTTAGTTTACCGACATCATATCAATACAAACAAATGTGCATGGCTGGGCCAGACTCTAAAGGCCTTTTATACAGATTATATTATGAAAACTTGCTATGAACATGCTGTGCTTGATATTTCATGCGGACCCCCATGGTTGAAAAAAAAAAAAAATTCAATTGCAGGGACAAATATTTGAATTTTGTACGTTGCAATTGCATCAATATGTTAGGCTGACATTGACTTGCAATAGCTTATGGTGGCAGTCTCAAAAATTCCAATATTATGTAAATATAATTACCACGTTATCTTATAATACACAATTAGGAATATGCAATCACTCTTTACGATTATTAAATAGAATCGTTAACCAATCAATTTACAGTTATGTACCCAAAACATAGAATTGTTGTTTTGGCATTGCAAATATATATTATTTTGACACAAAGAAATTGATTGAATAAAACAAAACAAATACCTGGTCTACGTAAAAGATGATAGAGCGTTTGCCATGTTCGTAAAGGACAATTCGGTCACTGCTGTTTGTAAGCTGAAAAATAAATAGTGCAATTCATTTTCTACTTTATACATATAAAAAATACAAATATTTAACACATTGAGAAATAAAACAATATAACAATACAAGATATAAACTGACAAATTGAATAAATGCAATGTAGAATTGTGTCAAATGAAGCCAGCCACATCATGTGTTTTACAAGAGGATATGGAGGGAACTTGCGAAGAAGCAATATGGCACTAGCAGGTTCCCACATTATTGTGCACATTAAAAAAGACACACGAAAGAAAAAAACTAAGCCATAGGAATCAAACACCGCAAACGAATACACCGCAAACAAACTGTACATTTCATAATTTTAGATAATGCATTCTAATTGAAGGGACATTTAATTTTGCAGTAATTTCTTATTAAAATGAATACATCCACACAATTGGACATCTATTTATTGTGATTTCAAAAATTCTGATACAAAATGAGAAATGTTGAGCCTTAGAATATTCTAAATGAAAAACTGTACATTTTCAATGAAAGTAGAATGTTATCACAGAGTTATGGATAAAGTAAACATTGCTTTCATCTGTTCATGCAGTTCTGGAATATAACACGCTGTCAATTTAGATTTTGAATGTGAGTGAATGCTTCATCGCTTCAGATATGTCTAATCAATTTCACATAAACATGCTTATATTCATACATTTTCATCAAAAGACACTTTTCATAGATGGCTAGGGTCTATAATGGAGAATGAATGTTATATCCCTGGTTATACTTAAACACCGTATTTCATGCTAAAGATCGATGCGTGGCATACTTGCCCAAAATTATATAATTGGCAAGGAGAAAACATGCACTAGATGGATCTTCGACTGCGCACAGTCGAAAATTATGTCTCCGCCATTGCGCGGTTTAATATCACGCCCACATCAATATGCAGTGCTGAATTAGGGACCAGTGCAGGGACCTTTACCTTTGACCTAACGACCCCAAAATATATGGATACAGTGGCTTCCTGAGATACATTCAAGTACTAAGTTTGATTGGAATCCGACATTTAGTTCTTGAGATTTTGCAATTACAAGCTCATTTAGCACATACATTGAGCCCTGTGACATTTTACCACATGACCCCCAACATCTAATAAGTTATTTGGCTCTTCAAGATGTACCAATATTTGTGCAAATGCATAAATCGGTTCTTAAGATATTGCGATCACGAGCTGTATTTGCATATGTAAAGAGCCCTTTAACCTTTGACCTTAGACCCTATAATCTAATTAGTCCATTGAATTGACACCCCTAGATACATTCATGCACCAAGTTTGGTAAGAATCCGTCAATCGGTTCTTGAGATAATGCGATCACGAGAACGTGACGTACTGACGTACTTATGGACGGACAAGCCCAATACATAATGCATCTGGCTACGTCACTAAAGGCCTGGTCACACAGGACACGACTAGACCCACGAATGCAGTACGCATTGGTACAAATCTATGGCAAGCCTTTTTAACATTTATTCCTATTTCTTGATATCAAGAATTCAATTCTTGATATCAAGAAATCGAATTCTTGATATCAAGAAATGCATTCTTGATATCAAGAAATACTTTTCTGTTGTTAAGCATTGCTAATTCTTGATATCAAGAAATGCATTCTTGATATCAATAATTAAATTGTTGATATCAAGAAATAGGAATAAATGTTAAAACGGCTTGTCATAGATTCGTACCAATGCGTACTGCATTCGTGTGTCTAGCCGTGTCCTGTGTGACCAGGCCTTAAGGAGGCACAGGCCTACAAAGTGAGGCCTTCATATATTGTTTTGAACAATCAGCTTCCCGAATTTCTTGCGATTTACTTTGCAAAAATGGGGAATGCTTAAAAATGCCCTTGCTAATCGGACAAATTTCTTACGATTACTACAAATGCCTTGCAATAAATAAGAATGGCTTCGATTGCTGACAAAAAATGTTTAGGAAACAATGAGAATATACAAATTGTAGGAGCATGCTCATACTAATTGCAACATACATGAACGACTGCGAATATTTGGTTACGAACAACTACAAATATCTGGCGACCACCTTGTGATCATATGCGAGTTAGTGGCGAATTTCATTCGTAAGTTCATTTGCCACTGGGTTACGGCAGCAACTGCAGTATTTATAATTATGAACAAAATAAATTTTGATAGACAATGAGAAATTTTGAGTTTAGTATAATTCCTGTTAATGAACAAATTTACATTTTTAATGAGTGTTCTCACATAGTTATGAATACTGCAAACAGTGTTATCATGCAGTTTCGGAATATACCACACCTTTTTTTTTTACTGCGAGTGAAAGCTTAACTAATAATTATAAGATCAGAGATATTTATTGATATTTCAGCCGTTTCCGGGTCGATTTTGACCAAATTGAGTTTATTCTGCCATTAAAATTGCATGTTCTCTCAAATTCGACACTCAGTTTTTCATTACCTCACAAAAAATTACCGCACAAAAAATGTGCAGCGCCCCCTCTATCAAAACTGAACTACCTCTTTAATTGCTTCAGATATCTATAATAAAATGGCGAATTTCATTCGTAAAACGGTACATTTGCCACTGTGTGAAAGGCAGCATTATTTAACCGGTCTATCGAAATGATAGAACCTACCTTTACAAGATCGGCCGTAACTGCCCTGAAACCTGAATACAGACCGACGTCAATGATGCCCATGTGAGTAGAAGATTCCCTCAAATACCTGTCAAATAAGAATGTATAGACGAATCACCTGGGTAAATAACGTAACAATGATAATGTAAAGCATTTAAAAAGCGCCATGTACCAAGTTGCCCTATTCAGTGGCGCATTATTGGTTTATCAAGTGCACTTCAATCGTGAACAATTATAAGTGCACAATCTTAACTCTCAAGGGGAGCACACTAGACCAGTGATTCAAGCTAATTTGACATCCGACCCCCTTTTAGCCCGAAGCCCTCACTTTGCATGTCTACGCCACTGTACATATCTCGATGCGCAACAAACTAAATTATTCAATATAAATCCAGTCATTCGATACACACCACAAAGTCACTCAATACCAATTGAAATGACACCAGATTTACTCTCAGGGGAGCATTCTAGCTGGACTATACCTACATGTATAGCACTTCTACCCACAGCATACCAATTACACAGTCACTTGAAAAGAGATATAAATTGTAAAGGGATAAAACCACTGGAAAAAGGTAAAACTCGAATCGAGCCTGCGACCCGAGACCATTGAACCTTATCCGCTACACAACCACGCTTTTGCGAGCTGGGGGCAGGACAACAAATGTTAGCGCCAGTTCTTTAGTTTCATGCAAGCATTGTTTACAAATTGCACACAGCCGCTGCCCTCCAAAATCCTTTTCCTCACGAATGATGTAAAATAACCTGATTTAGCAACCGGTGGGGGGGGGGGGGGGGGGGGGGTCTGTCCTCATAGAAAGCGGGGTATCATGCGTGACCAAGGACTTGCCAAAAGCACTCTAAACAAGTATTTGCGTGGTGAAAAAATACACCCTAAGTAAGTATGATTATCGGTTATTTGCAACCCTAAGTAAGTCATCAATTTTGTGTAAACCCCTAAGCAAGTTATAACTATTTTTGATACCCTTAGCAAGTAATCAATTTTGTGTAAGCCCCTAAATGCATAACTCATCAGCCTAAAGAAGATACCCTTTTTCCTGATTTTGTGGTGATTTTGAGACCCTATTTAGCCCAGACCAAAATCATTATGGTCAATATATAATTACCACCTTCATACTTCAATCTTGAGTTGGCTACAGAATAAGTAATACATACTAGTTTATTTGAGGAAAGGGTTATAATAGAATATTATGCTTGACATGTTGTAGATATAGGGGTTCATACAGACACATGTTATTTTACCTTGCGCAAACGCTGATGTTGAGAAAATCGGGCATTTGTTGGTTGATATTACGTACTTCAGTGGCGAATATGGTCACATTGAATGGACATGTTTCTTTTTCAGATTCCTCTTGGTTATAACCCAGCACAACCTAGTTAGAAAATATAAACATTCAATGTATAATACAAATCTGGATGTGGGTGCCAAATGTGGGTGCCAACTGTGCCATAAAGTAATTAACTTCTGGCTACTGGAAACTATTCATTTAATTTGAAAAAATATACAAATCTGTGAAACACCCATCCTAGGTAAACCCTGTCTTATGTCCAATTGAGCTTGCGTGCACACGTTGATCATGCCAGAGAAAAAAGTAAATGTTTACATGAAATTAAATAATTGAGATAATCACGACATAATCTGCTGAAAAAACAATACACATACTAAGAAAAATGTGATATTTTAATCATATCTTCACAACTATACTTTAATATGGACATTGTAACGAAATCATTGAAAAGAAAATATTTTCGCGTAATATAGTGGTGCATGTAAGCGTTTTTTTTGTTTTAAGTTATCGGTTTCACAATTAAACTCTTCAAATGTTGCACACCTGAAGGAGCCCAGAGTCATTGAAAATTAATATTCCACATTTTACTTTTCAATTACCAGGGCCCGTATTCCTGAACGCCTTCCTTAGTTACTTACTTCGTCACTTAGCAACTGTTGGTTGCTCACTAAACTGCCATCAGAAATACACTTAGCAAGGAACTAAGCTAGCAGGGTTTCATGAATATGTGGCCAGTGATCCAATGAAATATAACAACCACCGTGGCATGAAATCAGAAAACAACATATACAATTGTATTTACATATATTCTTTATATTTACTCAGGTATTTTTTGTCTACTTTCATTCATACTGACATATCTTCCAAATATTAAAAAATGCCTTTTCAGCTTGAGGCTTGAATATTGTTTTTCATAGTCTTATATTTCATACACAAATGTGATTGTAATTACTACTTACATGAGCCTTGCCAACTCCATACCCTCTTACATGCAGAGTCAATAAACCTCCTATGGCACTAGTTACCTATTGTAGCCAGGAGGAAATAATCATCATGTTAATATTAAGCAAATAATGACACAAAGGGTGATGGTAAAAGCTATCATTGCTGGAATAATCTGCAATGATACTGGCATGCCAATGCGGATCATTGGCAATCTGATATGTACTACCATACCAACTTTGAAATTGATCCATCTATTGGTTGTCTTATTGTTGCAAGAACCAACTACCAGAAAACATTATGCTTCTGCCAACTTTGGCATTAAATACTTCTGATGAGAGGAAATAACAAATTAATCAAAAACATTGTATTCCCCATTAATTAAAATTAGATGAACTTGCCATAGTAGTTCTAGTAGGTAAGATGGTTTCATTCATCTATTCATTCATGTGCGTTGTTTATTTGTATAGCAAAACCAATCCTATCTATCTATATATACAATGCATCCAATAGAGAATTCCAAGTGTCAGATAACAACCGAGCTACACAACAACTAGAATCAAGGTTTTTCTCGTCTGTGACCGAGTTCCCCCTTCACTTGATATGTTCACTTAATTTTTTAAAGATATTGTAAGTTTTGTATATTGGTGTAAAATAAATATTTGTTCTAACAACTCACTTGAGTTTCTTTCAAGATTTGGGCATTTTCGTCATCGATTCGGTAGTTGAAATCTAATTCTGGAGAGCGATCTGAATGCACAAGACAGTCCAGTTCCACATGTTTGAGTTGAGGCCGGCCAGCAAACGTGGCCAACGCTTGCGTAGCCACAATAGTATCCTGAAGTTTAAAAATATAATCATCAAGAGAAATGTTATTAATAATGATAATAATAATAATAATAAATATGGAGTGGATGTGACATTCGAAATATTCGTTCCCGCTTAGTAAATTTCCCCCTCTGACCATAATGTCCCTCTCTTCCCAGGCCCTCCCATTTGCTCCTACCCCCTCCCACTTCCTCTTCTTTTCCCATCTCCCTCTGTGTGACGTATACCTTTTGTCCCGCTTTGCGCGCTATTACAATTTGGCGTCCTTGGAGACGCATTTTGTTTTTGTTGATGGCATTATTAATTAAAATTATTTACTGTGACAAACTTAAAGCCTATGGCGAAAATTTTACCGAAAACCAATTTTCACGGATTATTTTATTGAATTTCGTACTTTTTACAAAATATATTTATATTATGTACAATTTAAAACGTTGCTCTGCGTCGGCATGGTCGGTGTAGTGGAATACTAGGGAAACAAAAAGTAAAGAAAACACTGCGAGAAAACAGTACCGAAATGTTTGCCTAAAGGTCTTCTTCAGGGATTTATATATAACTGACTACAAACCGAGCTAAAATTGAATCATAGGCATGGTTTCCAGAAATAAAACTTCTATAGTAACCATTAGACCACGGTGAAGTTCAAAACTTAAAGCCTATGGCGGAAATATTACCAAAAACAATTTTCACGGATTATTTTAATCAATTTCCTTCTTTTACAACATATCTCTAAACCTATTTATCAACTGTCTTTTTATGACAAGTACCCCGTTCTGTTTTAAGGGGGGAGGGGGGGGGGGCTAGCTAAAAAAACACATTTTAAGATTTGGTGTAACATTGTCCGAATCCACATAACTTAATTCGAAATGTAGTGGTTCTCCTATCATGCCCATCTTATTGTATCCATATAGCGGTCATAAATGACATTCAAGACCAAATTCAATCTACCATTCGGTTATTTGATGATGACTGTGTTGTTTACCGGGAAATAAGGACTGATGCTGACTACCACATACTCCAGCAAGACCTCCAACAGCTGTCCACATGGTCCACTGACTGGCTGATGAACTTTAACATTAAGAAATGTGCAGTCCTTTCACTCACACGGAAACGTTCTCCTGCTATCTGTCAATACAAACTCAACAACGGTACAATACCAAGGGTCACCGAATACAAGTACTTGGGTGTTACAGTAACGGCTGATCTTCGATGGAATAAGCACTGCCAAGCAGTCAGGCATAAAGCAAGTCGTACCCTAGGACTTATCCGCAGAACCTTATCCCCTTGCTCCAAGGAAATGAAGACCAGGGCGTATACTGCACTAGTTCGACCTCAACTAGAGTATGGTTCTGAAGCATGGAACACTCACACAGTCACCATGGTCACAGTCGTAAATGCACTTGAGCAAGTACAGAAATCAGCGGCCCGCTTTGCCCTCTGTGACTACAGAAGAACATCATCATCTTCAGTCCTGGTATCTACACTTGGATGGGACATCCTACACAACCGCCGACTTGTCAATCAGTGTACTCTTTTCTATAAGATACACAACCAACTTGTCAAGATACCATTCCGTCCAGCAGTCAGTCGAGCCAATTATCACGGAAGACATGACCATGACCTGAAGTATGCAGTACCAAGAGCTACAATAGATTCCTACAAATACTCCATCTTTCCAAGAACCATACGTATCTGGAACCAACTGCCACAACCAGTATTCCACATCAACGGCCTTGCTGCATTTAGAGAGGCTGCCATTGCCATTCATCAGAACAATGCAGCCTCCTCCTGGGTCACATCTACTTTAAATGGACCCATGTTTTTACTTGCACCATTCACTCCCTATATTATTGTAAATACGAGGGAAATTGTATTTATACACCATGGCACCTCCGTATGGCACACAACACTTCATCCCAGTATAGCTTCCTGTGTGAGCTGCCAAAGGGATTATCGCATCAAGTATCAAGTATAGCCAATACAAGCGGTTACAGCTCGTTATTCCGAAGGTTTGTTTATTCTGAAAGTTCGGTTATTCCAAAGGTTCGTTATTATGAAGGTTCGTTAATCCGAAAATTAAACGATGTTCATTTATCCAAAATTGAAATGTGGTTCGTTAATCCGAAAGGTTTATTCCGAACCCTAAATCATTATCGGTAAAAAAAACCTATTGCATTTTCTCGGACTATTGAAACTTTAGGATTAGTGCACAAAGTTAGTGCAATGAGTTAAGAAATATCACTAAGCAATTGTTGCTCATCGGTAGGGAGCTTTGGCACTTTTGGACTTGAAATTGTGCAATCTGGTGCATACCTAGAAATTCGGGCTTAAGATTAACTGGGAAAGCGTGTTATGATTTGATCGACCAGAAAGTTCTCATTTATTTTCACGAAGAAAACAAGCAATTGACACACTTACAAGTGTCAATGCGCCCCTACACACACACACACACACACACACACACACACACACACCCGCACACACACACACACACACACACACACACACACACACACACACACACACACACACACACACACACACATATTGTATTTAGTGGCATTCACTCCAGACTAGTCAAGACTCCAGATATACCAACAAAACAATAGAATGAACATCACTGGTATACTAGTTTGAACAGCAAATCGGTCATCAACGGTACATTAACTGAATTGACTTAATACGATAATGGACGTTTGTGAAGTGAAGTGTGCAATCTAATGTATTGCGGGATTTGAATCTAATCTAAATTATGATGGCGCATCTTCGAACCAGAGATGTGGTTCGAACACTCTTCTCTGTACTATTATGTTCTATCAGCATTGTTTTAAGTTCAATTTGTTTTATCAAGCATACATTTTCAGTGGGGGAAGGGGGGGGGGGGGGGGGCAGAGAATACCTGTGGGGGTGCCACGTGCCCCCCGCCCACCAGTCCCCCCCCCCCCTCCCCCGTAGCTACGCCCCCGCCTGCCAATCAATTTTGAAGTGCAGCCTACTGACCTGGGTAGATACAAAGCCTCCATCGTAGTTCTGCGGTTTACTCAACCAAGCCGCCATCCGTCCAGCATCACGATACTTTCCCAACTCCATCTGAGCAAGGAGGGCATATGCCGTTGTTTCCACGGAGATGGCAATGGGTCTGCGTAGCAACCAGTATGGCATTTCATTGTTGGCATAGTTTTGTGGATCAGGATTAAAGTACACGGCATCTGTATATATTTCACATTGAACAGACACATACATCATATTAATACTTGAACAAGGCACCCCTCATGCTTCATATTATTACTATATGACTCATATGAGTAATCATTCCGGCGTGAGTGCACTTTCTACTTTCTTGTTATTCTGCAAATTACTATTGCAGCCAAACACACACATGAAATGGCATTGAAACCACATACCAATCCTCCTAAGTCCCTTAATTAAGATACACGTCAAATACATATCGGCAATGATCTGAGGGTTCAGTGTATTGCTGATCAAGAGTAAACTAACTGTGGTCGGGCAATGTATCCACAACATTTACATACACCATTTGAGTGCATCGGTCCACTCTAGTCACAATACTCGTATAATTATAGGTTCGTTGATTTATATTATCATGCACACACTATTCCAATATTCCACGACATTCCCCAAATGATGAATGGTTGATGGACATTGCATGGCCAAGAAATGAGCGAAAATGCGAAGTGATATTCACTAACTCACTGCACTCACTTTGTACACGGATTCAAAACTGCCAGAGAGTTGTTATTTTCTGAATACTTCGATCGTACATATCTTTGTAACGAAAGAAAAATTTGAAAAACCAAAACCTGTCCCATAATTGTATTTCTAATACGAAAGCAACAAGGTATAAGGGAACCGCTAGAATACAAATTTAATTTTTGAGGATTTGGACAATGTTACTTATACATGTAGTATGTCCCTGTAACCGTATATATTCATAATGCTTTAATTAAAGGGAAGGTTGAGTATTCGTCAAAGAGGGCGCAATTTAAACAAAATCATTGGTTTTAGCCTTTTTTCATACAACATTGTCCATTTAATGTTTGTTAAAGGCCAATTCCAGTTTTGGGAAAGAATCCGAATACACCTATATTGATTATTATTGTTGAATAAGTATTGAAATAGGGCTTATGTGGTAAAATCCGAACCTAAGCATCGTTAGAATTTAATACAGAAATATGGGAAGAAATCCACTATCCGCCTCTAAAATTCATAAGTCTATAGCCCGTTGCGACCTGTCCACGCCGCTAGCGCTGCTGGGATATTTTCTGATTGTTTTTAATTTATTTATTTCCACAAATGGGTGGGATGGCCTTTACAGCAAAAACTGATTTTCAAAGGGGTCCCATACAATACAAATACAGAGATATTACAAGCATTAATTAAATATGAACAAACACATCTATTTATATACCAATAGATATTCATTATATAGAAAAACACTAAAAACAAGCTTTACAAATGGGTTTATTCAGATTTTTAAAAGAAAAACGCTAAATACAAATTTAAAGAGAAAAAACAAAACCAAAAACATTACATTATAAACTAATGCCTTAATTTCAATGAGTATGTTTTAATGCTATATAATTGCGTCATTTCGAAATGTAATAGATTAAAAGCCTTATAACTTGAATAAATAAATTCCGTTTAAGAAAATCATTTTTTTGGTTTTGGTAAGAATAATAGACATTGGGAATTACGTTAAAGCTATATGAATGATGCTTCATTTGAATCCGAGAGAATAAATATTGTGGTATGTTTTGATTATGAATTATTCTAAACATTAACCTCAAGTTTGTTTTCTTCCATCTTACATCAATTAAATCAACATTGTTCTTTGAAACAAATTATTAGAACTTACGGTATAGTCTACTTGTAATACAATTCTAAGTGCTCTATTTTGTAAACTCGTAATTTATTCAATGATATATCAAAGGTATTATTCCAAACTGGCGAGCAATATTCTAAGTGAGATTGAATAATTGTACAATTTAATGTTATCGCAATATTTTCAGTTATGTACATTCTGGCCTTACGTAAAACGAACAATGTTTTTACAAGCTTACAACATTATATAATCAATTCGTAACTTCCATGTAAGATTTTGATCAATAATCACCCCCAAATATTTACACTGATTTACTTCAATAAGATTGCACCCGTTTAACTGTACAATTATTTCAGTATCATAAAAACTCCCAATTCTTTTCCGAGAACCAAGTAATATATATGGGCAACTCCAGCGTCACGGACATTACAAATCAGAGAATTGTCATGACTTTCCAATGCCACTACTAATTCATACCTCTAACTAATGTCTAACTTTTATTTTGATTACAAAACAATATCCTAGTTAAGTATGCAAAAAAAGTTTCAGAACATTTATCCAATTCGTTACTGAGTAATTCTGCGAAATGTGCGCCGTCACGGACATTACATCTTTTGGACATGACTTTTTGCATCCATATACATCTTTGCAAAAGTCTGTGAGTTCTGAGACCTCACAAAGGTGATTTAGTATTTAATTATAGACAAGGCAATGATGAAATGAATCCAAGTTGTTTTGGGGGAAACGGGCCAGGCATATGTGATCTAGACAACAAAACGTTGCGTCACGGATATTACATTTTCAGCGTCACGGACATTACACTTTTGTCCACTTTTTCTAAACTCAGAAATAACCCGCAAAAAAATGCTCCATTGTGCATGACACTTTTTTAATTGTACATTTGATATGTAATCAAACAGTTTTGAGAAAAAAAATTATATTTCAATTTTTTTTTCAATTAGCAAAAAATTATTTTTAAAATATTAATAATTGTTTACAAATTATTGTAAAATTTGAAATTTTTCAACAGAATGTGCAGTAAACCAAATGTTCAACTATTAAAAAAAATATTATACATTTTTAATGAGGTACAATGCGGTTTTGTGCCAAAAAATGGTAAAATCTAAAAAAAGGTGGGTACATCATGGGCATAACACATGGAAAATCATGGACTAAGAGTATAATTTTTGCAATTTGATCATACTATATGAGATTTAACCATCTCTTTCTCCTCCCAGTAAGTTATAGTCAAGTCTTTATTGATTATTGAGACATGCATGTTCAAATTAAGCAAGGAATTTAGTTTTATAAATAGTTCAGAGTACTGACCCAAAGTTCATCTGATTAACGATACAATTTATTAAAACTTGAACCAGGAAGGTAGCAGTCCCCCTGTTACTTGGGATTATCTTATTTCTTGGCTAAAGTAAGACATTTACATAAGAAAATAATGCTTGATATATTTTTGCTCTGCTTTTTTATACTTTTCACTGTGTATGTAATGTCCGTGACGCAGCCGTGACGTAATGTCCGTGACGCCATTCTGGACAAGCCATCACATATTTTAATAAATGCTCTTGATATACTTTATGATATAACATTCTAGCTTTGCAAATGAATTTTGAATTAAATTGAATTAGGACTTCTGCTTCTACAAAAACTTTTATATCTAAAACGCCACGGACATTACACATCAATGTTGTAAGAATCAAGATTTTATCCAATAACAGTTTTCAAAAAGTAAAGATTTTTACACAATTTCCTTTTCTATGATGTTAAGACAAAGCATAAACAAGACATTAGAAGTAGAATTATTGTTCTGAAGTGATCCATATTTTTAAATGTTATTTCACAAACAACAGATGCAAATTTCATCATTTTGGGGGGTAATACATACAATTTTTGTCCCAACTTCAATGGCCAAAAAAAAAATATTCTGCATTGAATTTCAAACTTTTTTCCTTTAGTCATCAAAATATGGTCCTTCCTCATTACTATCCAGTAGTTAACAAGGCTGTCCCATGAGTTTCATTTTTCCATCCTTGGGTCACATTTTTCGTGGAATTGCCCATATGCTGTCTTTTTAGCATTGATAATGATTCGGTTAGCATTAAAAAAAAGTCGGTTAGCATTCAGCCTTCTAAATCTTCATTTATGGATGTCTGCATTTGACGTGGGTTATGCGATGAAAAGTACAAGCAAGTGTCATCAGCGAAGAGGGACACTTTACAATGTTTAACAGCGTTTGAAATGTCGTTTATATATAACAAAAATAAAGTTGGGCCCAAAATGGAGCCCTGTGGGACTCTGTATTTTACATACGCGAGTTGGGTTCTATCACTGAGGAAACTGTTAAACCAACTTGCACTTACATCATCAAAGCCGTACAACTTGAGCTTTTCAAGTAAAGGGCCGGTCATACTTGCGGTGTTGGACGTAGTGATGCGTAGGTTAATTTAATGTGGGTCAGACGTGGTGTAAGTACATTAAACTAGGTTAAACTAAGTTGAACAACGTGGAAATACGTTGAATTACGTTAAAGGGTACCACCACCCAAAAATAATAATCTTTTTACAGAAAGGTAACATCTTTAGTATTCCATTCCTTCAATAAGTTCACAAAAATATTTTTTCAGAAAAAAATATATAATTGGAAAACGCATCACCATTCTCAGTCATGCGGTCATGCGGTCTGAATGCGCAGACTATTATGCGAGCAGAGCCAGCGGCACTCTATGCAGAGCGAACGAATCATCCGGGATTCTATTTACGTACGCGTGAAAGCATTGGCGCACTCGCAAATGCCTGGCCCGTGTGGAACCACGAGATAGCCGTGGTTCCGTAAGTGGACATTAATTGCTTTGTTTATGAATTACACAACCCTTTGCAAAATTTTGGGTATCTATTTGATATCACAAAACGGTACCAAAACATATACTAATGTGTTGTCCTTTGCCTGGTGGTCCCCTTTAAGGTACGGCGGTTGGCCACGGAAGGGTACGGATAAGTACGGTTAAGTACATGAAACTATACGCTAGACTATGCTAATGTGGGTACAGCTTGCTCACGGACAGGTACGGAGTGGTACGTCTGACTACGCTTGAGTACGAGAGACTGCGGTAGCCACTACGCTGGACTACGCTAAAGAACTTCAAACTACGGTAAATAGCAACTCCGCAAGGAGTATAACAGCCAACCGGTGGTGTGGTACGTCCATTGCGCTTGTTTTTCAAACATAGCAGGTCTGTGAAATTTGTCTTATTTTTTGTATTAAACATGTCTGGATCAATACTGTCGATGGTGGTTTTGTGCACGGTAAAGTAAGTTAGAGTACGCTAAAGTACATTTAAGTACTAACGAAGTACGTTAGACTACGCCATACTTCGTTAGACTACGTTAGACTACGTTAAACTTCGGTTTAGTACGGTATTACTACGGAACCCTTTAACGTACCACTCTTTTGAACATGTTAAAAAATTAATTCGAAGATCACGGCTCCCCCGAGTTATTATCAAGTTAGCATCACATGCAACTACGGTACGATACGGAGGCTAGTACGCTCAACTAACTTCAACTTCGTTCAACTACGATCAACAACGTTAACCACCATTACGTTCAACTAAGTCCACTACCGCAAGTATGACCGGCCCTTAAAATACCATGGTCCAGGGTATCAAAAGCCCTTTTAAGATCCAGGGCCACAAAGCCAGTAACGGAGCCCGTAATCTAAACCCCTCAAAAAAAATTCGGAAACTCAAGTTTGATCGATCATATCTCTTGTATTTTTAATAAGCATACTCGAAATTGGTGTCATAGTAAATCCTCATTATATACCTTTCAAACAGGTTATACATGTATTGATCACCTCCATAGGTAATGCAGACAGCTTTTGCTTGTTGGAATAGTATATAATTATATGTTTATCTGATAACAGTACATATTTCAAACCGTTTCCGTTATTTCTGGTCTTTTTATAAAACAAAATATGTTTATACATACCGGCCTCCACGATTTCATCCTCTATAAGCATGTCATTTGCATCAATGGCACGAGAGCTGTTAGCAAGTGCCAGGGCATATGCAACAATCGCCTTGTCATATACTCTCTCTATATTTCTGGCCTCTACTCTTCCCTCCAAGTACTGCAGCGCTTTTGGAATGGCACCATTGACTTCAAGCAGTTTCTATACAGAATTAATTTAATAGAAATAGTACATTGTATAGTTTGAAAAGGCTTTGATTGGCCAATGCCAGAAAATAACTTGTTTGCCTTGTGGCTCGGTAAAGCAAGTCAATCAATTATATTTTTTCTACATTCTAGCTGGCCCTAAATCTGTTATATTTCGTTGTCCAATCAGGCCAGTTATAGGTTGTATATGACGTAAAGAGGAGGCGTGTAGCCCAAACAAGATCGCCAGTTTCCTCTTCCTGCTTTAACTCACAACTTAATTGCTATAGATTTCAAATATGATGTAAAAAGTGACTGATGACATAGTAAATTTCATTATTGTTAACGGCACAACAGTGAGTCAGGAAAGTCCAAACTATTTAAAGTTGTCTTGTTTGAAGTATGAACATTGAGTATGGGTTTCATGAGATGTATTGGTAGAGTTATCCTCCCAATATATTTTGGTATCATTCATTTGAATCTCTACACGCAAGACTGAAAAACAGGCAATAAGACTGCAAAATCTCACTTGCGCCAAGTGACTGGGTGAGGAATAAAACATTATTCGAACAACGACAGTCAGACACACAAACCCCCTCCCCCCCCCCCCCCCCCCCACACACACACACACACACACACACTCACACTAATTGTTTCATAATGTAGTGTTAAAGGGGTAGTAAAGATCCTCTGTCGCCTCGGTGTAAACATGTTAGGGGTTATATGTAAAAGGTAAACATGTCAGAGGTCAAAATGCCAGAGTTAAATATGTCCGAGGTAAAAAAGAACAACGAAGGATATACCGTATATATGAAGAATATAAGGGATTCATAATAGTCCCCATGGTCACTGGTGGTCCCATTATTTTGTGTCGTTAAGTGCTAATATTATTATGACGGCATTGATTTTGAACCCGACATTTGTTTTTGTACTTCTGACGTGTGTTTTGGTACCGCTCACATGTTTATGTCTGAAGTACCTGGCACTGTTCTGGCTTGTGTGCAGAGATTCAAATGAAAAGGATGCTGGTCTATGCTAGGAGGACAACTCTTCAAGGAGTTATAATGCCCATGATTAGATGTCCATACTTCAAACAAGACATTTCTTAAATGTTGGGACATTTTCCCACTCTGTATAACATAACATGGGCATATGTCAATACAGTCAAACCTAGCATCCAACCAGCCTATAGAGACCGCCAACAGTATTCTCCTGCAAAGGAAATCAGTGTTGTGAAACATTTGAATAGAGATCACATGTCTACAGTAAAAGTTTAATTATGATTCTTGAATAAGTGTACATGTACAATGTAAAGCGCGTTGAGAACACCTGCGGTGTTGAAATGCGTATACAGAAGAGTCACTTGTTTGGTATTATTATTACAGTGGCTATACTTGTGTTGTCTCCATTGGATGGTCTTTATTCACAGTGCATTTTCAAAAGTGTTTGCCGAGATTGCGGGTTTTGAGGAGGAATATGAAAATTAATTGTATTTATTGCTTATAGTTATGTAGTTGTATTTCCTCAGCCAGAATACAAACATACAATTCCTTTTTTAGGGTCATTTTTCAAGCTTGACTGCATGAAAAGAGCCATGAAATAACTAACTGTCACGAATTAAGCCCTATGCAATATGATGCACTTCGCTATTCCGAAGGTTCGTTATTTCAAAGGTTCTTTATTCCGAAGGTTCGTTATTTCGAACACGCAAATTTCGTATACCTGAGCGTTCGTTAATCCTAAAATGAAATAGGGTTCGTTAATCCGAACATTTGTTGCATTATTCTGAAGGTTCGTTATTCCGAAGGTTCGTTATTCAGAGGGTTCGTTATTCCGAAGGTTCGCTATTCCTAAAATGAAATATGGTTCGTTATTCCGAAGGTTCATTAGTCCGAAGGTCCATTATTCCGAGGGTTCGTTATTCCGAAGGTTCGCTATTCCTAAAATGAAATCGGGTTCGTTAATCCGAAAATGAATTTGGGTTGTTATAATGCTATAATTTCATATAAAGAGACACAATAAACTTAAATGTTTGATTATGCTGGCCAAGGGAGGGAAAGGGGGAGGGGTATGTTAAATGCAGGCTGTACATGAAATAAACAAAACACAAATGATAGTAGTATAACAAACCCGATTTAATTTCCGGATTAACGAACCCTATTTTATTTTTGGCTAATGAACCTTCGGAATAACGAACCTTCAGAATAACGAATTTTCGGAATAACTGAACGTTCGGAAGGATTAACAAACCTTCGGAATAACGGACTGTAACCATGTAATGCACCCCATTTTGGCATTTAGTTGGCCTGAACCGTTCTGGGCCCCAACGCATTCTTTATTCACTGAATCTTACCTCATATCCCCCAACGAGCTTCTCCTTACTCTCCAGAAGAGATATCAGCACAAACGCTGTCATGGAAAGATCTCCTTTTACTGCTCCCTATGCAACACGAAACAAATTAATGAAGGAAACTTTCAAACAAAATACGAATCTGACCAGAAGTATAAGAATATATATTTATTATTACCAAAACAGAGAGGAATAAGAAATTAAGCAAAATAATTCTTCAAGGGTAAAGGGAACCATCACCCCAAAATAGTATCCTTATACATTGTAATCATCTTTAGTATTCCATTACATCAACAATTTCAGTGTATGCAGAGCGAACGAATCGCCCGTGATTCTAGTAGCGTCTTTTCGCACGGCGACGCATGTTGGTTTAGAACGTTAATCTTAGCGGGGGGTCGCATTCAGAGCGAAAATTTCCGCGTAGCCTCCAAACCAACGACGGTATTTGACCGAATTAACGTCGGTCGTAGAGCCGCTACGCGGGTACGTGATCAGCCAATCAGAGCGCTTGGACGGCGAGGCTCGCTGCCTCACGTGTTTCATGCACTGATTCGTACACACGCGCTGCATGCACAGTGATTTGTACTGCCTATACCGTATGCTTATAGTACAACATGCATGATAAATGGAACGAGTGAAACTCCCGCGTATTCAGAATTGCGAAACTGCAAATAGATCGCGACGGTAGCCAGAGTACGGGGACGGTCACAGCGGATTTAAATCCCCCGTCGCCGCACATGCGTCGCAGAGCGAAAAGACGCTATTATCGCTGAACGTACGCGTGAATAGGATTGGCGCACTCGCAAATGTTTGGACCACCAGGAAATAGTACTGGTTCCGTAAGTGGAGGAAATTAATTGCTTTGTTTAGGAATTACACAACCCTTTGAAAAATGTTGAGTATCTAGTTTATATCACAAAACGGTACCAACGAATACAATTATGTGCTGTTTTTGCCTGGTGGTCCCCTTTGACTCTAATTGGCTGCAGTAACACCGTAGGTGGTGTGTCGACTCTATGGGGACTGTTAAATCTAGCTAAAGCCCTGTGTACAATTTCATTTTTCATTTAATTGTATTTTACATTCTGCATTGAAAACAACAAAATACGATTGGATACAAAACTTATGCAATTACAACTACAAAAACAACATACAGAAAATCGTACATGTACAAATTTGGTGCAAATACAAGAGATGAAGATGTATACTAAACAAACCATAAATGAGAATATGGGGGAGAAACCAAAAAGCCAGAGACTTATCGAGGGTATCTCCCCGTATGGCCTAACGGTAGAGAGAAGAGAAAAGAGAACAAAATATAGCAAAGAAGACGGGAAAATGTATTCTATTACATATATACAAACTTTACTTTAAATATCTACACATGCATGTTATCATGCTTCACATGAAAATAAATAGCTTTTATATTTGCGTTTAAAATTTGATAGTGTTGGGCTTTCTCTTATTTCGATAGGTATATCATTCCAGCATTTTGTTCCAATAAATAGAATAGTTGTGCGTGAAAAGTTATCTTTACATAGTGGTATGTGCACATTGTCCTGTGATCTAGTTTTATAGTGATGAATTGCACTGTTTAGTTTAAAAGTTTCATTAAAAACTGGGGGAAGAATACCTTTAAATATATACATACAAATTGCCACTGTCTTGCAGTTGGTTTAATTGATATACAGTTAAAATAGTACATCTCTTAAAAATAGGAGCACTATGTGAAAGGGGTTGCGCATTGCACATGTGTCTTACTGCACGCTTCTGTAGTACATGAAGTATGTTACTTAACATTATTGCACATTTCCCCCATACAATATTGCAGTATGATAAATATGGTAAAATCATGGTATTATATAATATTTTAAGTACTTCACTCCGTATATACCAAGTTAATGCGGAAGGTATGTCACGCGCAAAAAGTGACTACCTATTTCAACAGTCACCTCTCATCCTGGGGCTATGCCAAATATGACGAGAATGGAGAGCAACTGGATATGTTGGCATCAACCTGCGACCGTTACCTCCTTCATGATGCCAAACAACCGGGAACCTTCCACTCAAGCAGATGGAGAAGGGACTACAACCCGGATCTCTGCTTTTTGTCCAAAACCAGCAATGGCCGCCCACTACATGCATCTCGCAAGATACTTCCTCTCTTCCCTCATAGCCAACATCGTCCAGCTTTAATTCATATTGGTGTAGAGATACCTCTCATCCAATCTAAGCCCCAACCACGATGGAACTTTAGGAAAGCTGACTGGAAAGCCTTTACAGATGACGTGGAGGAGCAAATCACCAATATTGAACCAGTCCCCAAAAGCTACACATCCTTCTGCAATATCCTCAAGGACACTGCCAAGAAACACATCCCTCGTGGTTTTCGTAAAGTCTTCACACCTTGCTGGCTACCAGAATCAGAAGAGCTCCTCAAGCAGTATGAATCCACTGGTGATCCAGACATTGCAACAGAACTCCTGGATTCCCTTGACACAGCTAGACAAAAGCGCTGGGAAGAGACGGTAGAAGATCTCAACTTTACACACTCGAGCAGGAAGGCTTGGAACCTTCTTCGACATCTTGAAGCAGCAACCCCGGTTCAACATCAACCTCCTAAAGTAACAGCAAATGCTGTTGCTTCACGCCTGCTCCTCAATTCCAAGGTACCTTCTACAAAGGCATCACGTAAAGAAGTCAAGAAGAACCTTTCCAAGTCCTACTCAACATCAGCTAAGACTTCCCCACTTGCAAGACCTTACACTAGAGAAGATGTCGACATTGGTCTCTCATCCACAAAATCAGGGAAAGCTGCGGGAATTGATGGAATCTACCCAGAATTCCTGAAGAATCTTGGACCAAAAGGCCGTGGCTGGCTGGCCTCATTCTTCACATACATCCACTCTTCTGGAGTTATCCCAAAGCCCTGGAGAGAGGCTAAAGTGATTGCGATCATTACACCAGGGAAACCTGCGAATGACTATGCAAGCTACCGTCCCATCTCTCTTCTGTGCACATCCTAAAAATTGTTCGAGCGTCCCCTTCTAGTCAGGCTTAGCCCATTGGTAAAACCTGTGCTACCAAAGGATCAAGCAGGCTTCAGACCAAAAAGGAGCTGTTCCGACCAAGTCCTAGCCCTCACTACCTTCATCGAGGCGGGATATCAGCCCGCCCTCAAAACGGGCGTGGCACTGATTGACCTCTCAGCAGCCTACGGCACTGTATGGAGACATGGCCTGCTACTCAAAGCCTCCTGCATCTTCAAGTCTCAGACAACCATGCGCATCCTTGCTTCCATACTCAGCAACAGAAGATTCAGAGTTTCACTTGGAGGACAAACAAGCTCGGCTAGAACCCTCAACGACGGCCTCCCTCAAGGATCTGTCTTGGCCCCGATGCTTTTCAACATCTATGTAAGTGACATGCCGGAGACCACTTCCAGGAAATTTGCATATGCAGATGACCTTGCACTAGCTACCCAATCCACCGATTTCAACATACTTAGCACAAGATGTAATCTTAAACTCAGCTATGAGAATAATTACTGGCACCCTAAGTCAACACCTCTCCAATGGCTACCTGCTCTCTCCCACATCGCTCCCCCTGGTCTACGGAGACAGGAGATAATGCGCAAGGAACTACACCGCACCTCCACCAACCCAGACCTACCTATCCAAAAAGACCTAGGGAACCTACCCAAAATGCGCCTTAAATCACGGACACCCTTTTGGACTTCTGCAAAGTCTCTAGAAGAGTTTGACCTGAAAGGAGAATGGCGCAAAACCTGGGCGGAGTCCGACTTCCCTAACCAAGACCTTGTACAGGACCCTACGTCAGAGCCAGCAGGATTCAACCTCCCCAGAAAGCAATGGGTGACTCTGAACATGATAAGAACACTCCATGCAAGGTCAGCCCATCATCTCCATCGATGGAAAATGAAAGACAACCCTTCATGTCATAGAGTGTATGCTTCTTTTTACACATTGTACGTAAGGAAGCATTAAGCCATGTTTTTTTTTTATTATTCATATAGCCTTGTTTTACAACTCTCTTCAGAGGGAAACATTTATTATGTAATTGCATACATTTATCAAACCTTTGATTTACGTCTCTAATTATATATACAAAAGACCAGTTCAATTTACTTAGCATCAAACAAAAGCGTGCAATGGTTTCATAATTAACTGAGCGTTTATGATAAAAAGACTTAGTACATTCGTTTGTGTAATTCAATATTGCCACTATTGCACAATGATCACCAAAACCACTTGTTAAAATGCCAGCATATACTATATCATGTTCATTTACATTAGTAAAAATATTGTCTAAAAGAGTGGCACATTCAGTTGTAATACAGGTTGGTTTTGAAATTAAAGGAATAAAAGAATAAAATGACAATATATCTAAAAAAAACTATTTATTGAGGTAGTTAAATTTAATAAATTAGCATTACAATCACCAAGTAAGAAACATTGCTTATTTTCGCTAGTGACCTGTTGTAAGAATGATTCTAAATGGTCTAAAAACAATGGCAAAGATTTATCTATAAATTACAGTAATAATAAAACTTGTACGTTGATAAGTAATTTCAACACATACATTTTCTATGTCATCATTCATGTTCTCAACGTCATAACGTCTGACACATTGTATTTCATCATGGACATAAATACCAACACCTCATCCACGTTTACTATTGCGATTATTCAAAAACAATGAGTACATGGGTATATACAAATTTAAACCATCATGTTCCTTTCACCATGTTTCTGATAAACCAATGAGTGAGAATTTAGAGTCAAAACAATTTAAAAACGTACACATTTCATCAAAATTCTTCTTCAGGCTTCTGCAATTAAAATGCACCATAGATAATTTCTCAGAGTAATCACTTCTTACATTTTTATTTAAATCAACTGGAGTACTGTATGTAGATCGTAAGGAAATCTATCAAATGTCGTATTCTGAGTCATTGGCAATATAAGCTCTACTTATTGCTAAACATTGGTATTGAGAAAGCATGGGTGTATACTGAGTAGATATAGAGTGAGTGGAAAGATAGGACCTAGTCAATTGTGCATGTGAAACAATTTTGGTACAAAAACAAAAGACAATAAAACAATTACTAACACAAATATAAAAAGATTTAACTCCTTAGACAAAATACTATTTCAAAGTATTCATAAATAAATAGAATAAGTTATAAAAAGGTAAAAACGAGGTTTGAGATTTAAGTAGCCAGAAGCGTCATAGTAAAAGTATATAATGTTACTGGATTCATGTTCATGTTCACGTACCTAGGCCCCTCAGGTCGTCATGACTGTTCACTATCTTTTTCATGGTTCCAGTGTCTGTTTTGATCAGGGCAATGAGGCGACCATCTGAGGTCCAGGCCGTCTCTACCTTCTCACATTTGTTGGTGTCGCTGAGCAGTTTGGCATCTGCAGTCGTAAGGTCCTCTTGTATATATTTGCGTTGTCCAGCTAGCTTCCGGCGATTCTTCATTACTAGCTGACGTGACCGGTACGACCCAAACTTGACTATTATGGGCCGTGGTAGTGATGCTCTGCTATTCGTTGAAGTCTCCGAATTGCGATGTCTGGTAGAGATCCGTTGGCTCCTCTCAATGTCCGCCTTGCTGAGAGGGACCTGCAGGACATCGTTCACGAGGGATATGACGTTATCGGTGTCCTCTCGTTCACTTTCCTCGACCCCAAAGAAGCGCAGGCAATTGCGTCGAGAGTACTGCTCCTGGGAGTTTGCAGTGTGTTGAAGAGATCGAATAGCAGCTTCGTTGGTCTCGGCTTTCCTGGTCACTTGCTGTACCTTGCGATTCGTCTGGTCACTGCTGCTGACACTGCTGACACTGGTGACTGCTGAGCTCAAGAACTCTGGCTTCTAGCTTTGCTACGGTGGTTTGTAGCTCAGCTAGCCTTTGTTCGCTTCCGTCTCGACCAGCAAGATGAAGTTCTTGTTTGATAGGATGTCCTTGATGACTGCTGAGATAATGTTCTGAGAGGAGTCATCTTCAGGTTTATCCTTTGATATTGTCTTTCTTGGTGAGTGTTGGGATGCCATAATATCACTTCATAAAAGATATAGCAAATCAGGTATCTTGTGGAGGTAAGGCTCACCATAAAACCCACATCTTCTGTTGCGGTTAAATTTTGTATGACTGTCGTAGAAGTGGTCAGAATTACGTTTCTCATGTTTCTCATTCGGGCACTCGCCATCTCATTTGGGCAATGAAGAATCCATATTCGGGCACTCGCCACCTTACATTCGGGCAATCAGCATCTCACATTCGGGCACTTGTTATCTCATTCGGGCAATCACTATTTCACATCGGGCAAGCAACATTTTAAAGGGTTAGTTCAGTTTTCGTAGAGAGGGCGCTGCATAGCACAATGTTTTTGTGAGGTAATGAAAAACTGAGTGTCGAATCTGAAAGATTTGTAATTTGTATGGTAGAGTAAACTTTATTTGGTCAAAATCGGTACAGAAATGGCTGAAATATCAACAAATATATCAGATCGTAATAAATTTGAGCCCAAAATGTATTCCCCTATAACCCTAGGTCCAAAATAGTTGTTGATGATCTCTCTATATAATCATTAATTAAAAAAAACTGTGTTGTGCAGGTTTTGGTTACTAAAGTCGAGCCTTGGGCACTTGGTATCTCATTCGGGCAATGAACATCCCACATTCGGCCACTCGCCACCTCACATTCAGAAAATGAACATCGCACATTCGGGCACTTCCCATCTCATTCGGGCAATCGATAACCCTCATTCTGGCAATCAACATTTCGCTTTCGGGCTGTCGGGCAATTCCATATTCGAGTTATCAACTGGTTCGTTGTGTTTGTATATCGGTGTCATCATGATGAAGATGATAAGTCTTACTTTCTGACATTTAAATATCAAATTTTCTTCTAAAGTATCAATCAGATTGCATTATTTCGAGATATCAACATCTCACGTTCGGGCAATCAATAGTAGTAGTAGTAGTTTCGCTTATTTGACCAACGCGGCCGTAGACTCGGATTGTTGAACAGCTGGGCAGCACACTACACATGCATAACACACTACCCTACACACACGTTGCGAGCGGTGATGATGAACGTTTGACCTCGCTACGAGCAGCGAGCGCCGCTGATTGGCTGTTTGCCGGATCGAGCGGTCTCTCAGCACGGACGCAAAATTGACTAAACACGGTCGGTGATAACAGTTCAAGAACGCAGGGACCGCTGTTACTACCGGAAATTGACGATTTTTGCACACGACATTTATTTTCTAGGGCCGCGTTGCGCTTTTGCGAAAAGCCAACATTGCTCCAAAACGCGGTAAGATGACGTGCCGCTGCTTAGTGACTTTTTGTTTGTTCTTGCGCATATTTCAAAACAAAAAAGTTAACCCTAATAAGGCCGGGGGGGGGGGGGGGCATAATGGCCCCCCCCCCCCCCTTCCGCGATTTTTTTTTTTTATTGCTCCAAAACGCTGTATGATGACGCGCCGCGGCTTGGTGGCTTTTTTCTATCAGGTCTTGCGCACAACAAAAATTTCGAAAATCGGACCTACCGTTACAAAGTCACGTGACCTTTTGTCTATGCATGTCAGCCCGAAAATAGCTTAATTTCGTGATTTGTGTACAAAACATTATGGAAATATCATTTTTTGTAAAATGAGGTGTATCATTAGTTATTTGGTGTTGTTTACATGTTATATGTTGGTTTTGGGATTCAAAATAGTTAAATTATAGTTAGAAATAAATAAACAACAAAAACAATAAAATACATAAGTTTACAAAAACAAAGAAATACATAAGAAATTAACAAAACACTAGAAAACATAAGGAAGAACCGGGCTCTTCAATTTTTTTTTGTCGTATTATCATTCCGAATGCTCTAATGAATATATGTAGTGAAAACCAGTGATTAATTATGAAGAATATATGATTTATGGGTAAAAATATGAATTTCATGAATTATTTGCATAAATTACCATAAATATGCAAATTAATGAATTTTTCAAAATTTTTAAAAATTACCATTGTATTCTATAGACTTCACTTATCATGCGTGCAAAATGTTACGGCGATCGGCCCCCCCCCCCCCCCCCCCCCGGCCTGCTGAAGACCTCAAATAGCCCGGCCCTTTTAGGGTTAAGAATCGGACCTACCGTTAAGAAGTCACGTAACCTTTTGTCTATACATGTCAGCCCGAAAGTCGCTCTATTTCGTGATTTGTGTACAAAACATATTGAAATATGTGTCCACCTCTAACACTTTCGGTTAATTGTCGGAAATATCAAAATTTAGACGTTTAGTGTTTTGAACTCTCTTGGAGTTCAGCTTTAAAATGATGTATAACTTGATACATATAAGTTTGTAGAAAGCCAGAAAAATGTAATTTCATAACGTGAACCAGAGCCTCGCTATTTGTTAAACAACAGAGAAAATCGCTTTTAAAGTTTTTCATCATACAGAAAAACATTCTTATACATCGAGCAAAATCATTATTTATGACATAAAAAAATCGAATTACGACCTGCAATTTTCAGAGAATGTAGATGAAATATTTATTTATCAAATCCCGTAAAGTTGAAATTTTCACCCAGAGACATTTGTGTATGATTTTAACATGTTAACATTGTATATGTTTGTTTTGTGGTTCAAAGTAATTGAAGTATAGTATAAAATAAAATTTAAAAAAAATAAATAAAATTGGTCAGTTAAAAACAAGGAAATAAATAAGAAATTATAAAAACGATAGAAAACATAAGAAAGAACCTGGATCGTCCAAATGTTATTGTCGTATATAATTATTCCAAATGCTCTAAAGAAACTATTTAATTAAAGCTAATATTTATTATAAAGAATATATGATTTATGGGTACAAATTTGAATTGTATGACCTTATTTGCATAAATAACCAGTAATATGCAAATTAATGATTTTTTTCAAAAACATTAAAATTACTTGCATTCTATACACTTCACTTATCATTCGTGCAAATTTGAACGGCGATCGGCCGCTCGGCGGCCGAGATCTTAAGGCATGTAAGGGGGCCATAATGCCCTCCGGCCGTAAGAAGACCTCAAATAGCCCGGCCTTTAGTAGGGTTAAGAAATTACAGGTTAACCCCTTGCAAATGGAGCCCCTGCTCCCCTTTGTATGTGTACTTACAATCATATTCTGATGGAGGACATGCTGGCTTTCACTGAATATGCCAGTGGCTGCATTCTGATTGTTGTCTATGATCCAATCAATGCTCTGTTTGACATGCCCCGCCTCCACTTCTGTTAGTTGGGATGCTTCGCTGAAAACCTTTACCACAAAAGCTGTTAGCCTGCAACAAAAAATGTATTACTTCCAGCTAAACCTGTCTGTAAAGGCCACCCAATGGATACTATAAATATGATGCTGGTTCATAAATGTTCATGCAAGTGGCTGTTATTGAGTCTATGGCCCCTTTCCACAGACAAACAAAGCAGGTCACAGATATTCATTTCTGTATGAAATTGTGGACTTTTGTTGCGGCACGAACGGAAAATTGCTTGACCTGCTTGAATGTCCATTTACTTAAATTCCTCCCAAATCACCTAGCGCTTTCCCATGTCTCTTAATATCAATGAGTTTGATATTGCTTTTGTTAAATTGTTAACACATTCAATGGCAAAAGCGTACCCTAGAATCTTGCTATATATAAGCTTGTAGTCTCACATATACAGATAAATTTGGAATAATCTCATGAAGTTATCAATTTGACTGATCACATGATGTCTACCTACCATGTGCTTCCTGGTCTAGTCGTCCATGCAGCGTAAGCACCATTATTCTGCCGATAAGTAAGTTCTCTTGCAATTCCTGTTTGAAAAAAATAATATGATATTCTAAATTATTATAATGTGTAACATAATGAAATGCAAACATCAGATCTTGATTTTCTGCTTAATACTATATCTGTATCAATCAAAATTGTTACGTAGAGGTAATTATTCTCAGGCTACATGTAGCTCTTAAATACAACTTCCGGTCAGAAAATCGAAATCATATCTCGGAACATTAGTATGTTGGCTTGCAAAAGGTAGATGGGATCGTCTTAGTGTGGGCAACACGATTTGAACAAGCTCTTTGAGTTTCAGCTAAATGTTGTACTGGTGTGATTGTATTATGGGTACATTGCTCTTGCATTTGTGTCCTTCAGCAAATGCACTCAAATTAATGCTTGGTCGGATGTCATTTGAGCTATAACGCCCTATACACTGGGATAAAAAAAAAAAATTATGATCTTTCACATGGATATATCTTGCATATCTGTCCATCAAAATAAAAAAAATAACACACATCATTACAAAATGCACTCGCATGGAAGTGCTTGCTCTATCAATTGTCACAGCCTGGAAATGTCCGCAACTTAGTTTAAGGCACGTGAGGAAGTCCAAATGAATTGAAATTAAGTTATGTCAGTAAACCAAACACAGACATCAATAGTGTGCCCACCATGTTTCTGGTACAGCGAGACTTGGGGGAGATTGTCCCACATTTCGTATACAGCTGCTCTGAGTTTGTGCATTAACAGGCGGATTGTTCCTTGTTCCTTGCTATAAAATGTGGTCCTGGAAGCTGTCCCATATTAGTGCGTTTTGCTGTTGTGTCAGTTAGGCAACTGCTTTGTTACCGACATATGTTTAGAGTAGAGTATTGAAGTAATTTCATGTGTAATTTTGGTTCATCTGATGGACAATATATTACCGGAATCTTGCAACAAGAAGCCACGGTATTAAATTCATAGCAGTATTGCGCCTGCATACTGCACACAACCCATAGCATAATTATTACAAGTGAAACATGCTTTCACATGATGCTAAATGTGCTGATGATTATGCAAGCCAAAACAAAAAAAAAACACATCTCCTTCAATAGTCGATTTTTGATCCAACGCTTTTAATTTCACGGAATGAATTGATTTTGCAACATTTCACTTTCGACCCTCTCCATCTTCAGGTGTACTATACTTAAAGTGATCCCTGTAAAGTGTCAGATATTGAACAAAATGACATTTGAGACTTCATTCCTGTATCAATATCATTGTAAAATATAATTTAAAGATTTGCGAAAGTATAAAAGTTTAAAAGAAAACGAACACTGTTTACCTAGTGGGGAAAAAAAATTGAGTTCATATTTTACCCCCAAATACTGATGGTCTGCCGCAGTAATACTCATCTGTTTGACGATATCCGCATCCGTGTATACAGACGGTACAGAATTCATGGAATGTGCGCGCGCTCGGCTCAACAGTCGGGTCTGGAAGGTTTCCCACGCGCGCTGGCCGGACGTGTTTAGCTACGACAATTGTCTTTTGTATCAAAAGCGTTAGCTAAAGCTTTTGAAATAATGATTTTCAATGATAATTATATTCATACTAAAAGGACATTTTAAAAAATGTAACCCTATTTTATTCTTCTCTTACCATAAGGTGAACAACACGGCAGAATATAAACGAGGAAGCTCTAAGTATTTTTCGTGGAGTTAGACACTTTACAGGCATCACTTTAATCTGCCAATGAAATCGTTACGGATATGATCGTATCGAACAGATTGGGAATTGGCAATTGGGCCTTACAAATTTTATAATTTAATCATTAAATCATTTGAAAACGCTATAATCTTCGATACAACTTGAACACTAATAAAATGCGACATAAGAGTGAATTTTTCCAACTAAATACTTTCTGCCCATTTTGCGACATTTTACTTCTAACCGTCCTCTATTCTGAAACGCATGTCGATTTGAAAATAAATGACAAATAATGTACTATTTCGAAGGGAAATAATCATGCCATGCAATGACATTAAAAGAAAAAAAATACAATTTACAATAAGCGTGATATAATCGATCAAAGTTGAGTTTCCGAATTATTTTTTAGGGGTTTATATAAAGGTATAATTCCACTATACTGTCGGTTTTCAATGAATTTACACTTGAAACATAACAGTATCGGGGAAGTTACCGAAAGTATCTTTATTGGCCAAACTCAGTGGCGTAGACAGGTTCTTACACCTGGGGGGGGGGGGGGGGGGATGATTTGCCGTTCGACGGACCGAGACCAATTTTTTTTCGCGCCGAGACCGCCTGCAAACATTGTTCGAGACCGGGGGAAATGCTTGAAAGCCCTCTCAGTGGCTCAGTGGGGGGGGGGGGGGGGGGGTTAGATGTTAAGATGGTAGTGACCAGGCGGGCCGGAAGCAGCTTTGGATGGGGGAGGGCAACACTTATGGGGGCTCACATGTGTGTGTGTGTAGGGGCTCATGCCCAAGAGACATTCCAAGGAGCGAAGCGACCAAGCCCGAGGGAGCGAAGTGACTGAGCGGGGGGAGGGTGCGGGAGGGGGGTGACCCCCCTCCCACGGTTGACATTGTGCAATCTGGTGCCCACCTAGATAGGAAATTCGGGCTTAAAATTGACTGTATCTGGGAAAGCGTGTTATGATTTGTTCGACCAGAAATTTTTAATATATTTGCACGAAGAAAACAAATAATTGACACACTAATAACTAATTATGCACCCAACACAGGGAGCGAAATTACTGAGCGGGGGAGGGTGTGGGAGGGGGTGTCCCCCCTCCTACGGTAGGGAGATTTTGCATCTTTGAACATGAAATTGTGCAATTTGGTGCTTACCTTGATAGGAAAATCTGGAAAAGCGTATTATGATTTGATCGACCAGAAATTTGAAATATATTTTCACGAAGAAAACAAATAATTGACACACTAATCAACATGCACCCCAACACAAACATAAATATTGTAGTTATATTTACCGTCATACACGGTTCCAACATCACCATATGCCACATTGGGCCGTATGCATAAAAACAAGCAATTGCTTGTGCTAGCCTTTTGCTTGAATCGGTATGCATAAAAACAAGCAATTGCTTGCAAGCAAAAGCATTTGCTTACAAGCACAAGCAATTGCTTACAGCTCGTAAGCAATTGCTTACCAAACAAGCAATTGCTTAAAACCGTACGCATAAAACGAACCTTTTACTTGTCTTGATAAGCAATTGCTTGCGTTTTTTTCAAGCACATCCAGACTAGCATAAGCTCTTGCTTATTCAGGGCATTCCCGTATAAGAATAACATTTTCATACCGTTTCAGGATGATTGCAAACTCCCTATTCCAGGGGTTATGTTGTGAGTTCATATTTAATCAAATTCCTGTTATTTTAGACTTTTTACGGCAATTTTCGTCCATCGATCTGCACAGAAACCCCCCTAATGCTCTGTGCTGTTTTCCTCATATTTGCGTAAGCAAAAATACTGCTGCCAGGTCGGGCACGAAGCGTTGTTGTCCTGCAGTGCGATGTTCGCACAACCGTAACGATACTTTGTCCAACACGTAAGCAATTGCTTAGGCAGTGCAAGCAAAAGGTTTCAGCACAAGCAAAAGCTTGTGCATATGAATTCAAGCAATTGCTTGAACTTGATCTTTTGCTTGACAAGCTTTTGCTTGTGCTTAAAGCAATTGCTTATAAGCAATTGCTTGGTTTTATGCATACGGCCAAATGTCCATCGATCTGCACAAAAACCCCCCTCTGATGCTCTGCGCTGTTTCCCCCATATTTGCGTAATAAAAAATACTGCTGCCAGGTCGGAAACGAAGCTTTGTTGTCCTGCAGTGCGATGTTCGCACAACCGTAACGATCCTTTATCCAACACGTACGCAATTGCTTATACCCCCGTCACATTAGCTACGCTCTCGCGCCGACCTAGCGCCGCTCCTAATCCCCATTCATAAAATTGGAAGCGTGGGGAGGACGTGGGGAGAGCGTGTTGAGGTCGTGTGGAGAGCGGCGTTCATTGTTCGCTATTGTTTAGATCCTACACTTTTCTCGGCCGCTCTGGCGCCGCTCCCGCGGCGACCAAGTTAAATTAGCAAATTGGCAACGCAGTGGGCAATGAATGGGAAGATTATCTCACATGCGTCAATAGATATCCTTCCATGAATAGCTCGATGAACAAAAGAGCAGGACGTAGCTAGCTCGGCGTTCGCTTTGGACATGTTGAAAAACAAACTTGGGGCTTCGGCGTCCTACTCTTTGTTCAGGGGCTATTGTATGTCCATGCATGGGAGGATATCTTTTCACACAAGTGTCATAATCTTCTCATTCATTCCCAAGTTGAACAAAAGACATTCTTGCAGATCTATTCCAGCACTTCTGCTAGTGGACGCTATAGATTGCGAAGTTTGACACGTTTCAACTATAGGTAAAATGATATCACAATTTAAAATGGCATGTCCGGGCAAAAATAATGTACATTTGGGGGAAACTCAATTTCTGGCTAAAACGTGGCATGGCGGCATACAAATTATATGAGGCTCCAATGAATGGGGACATACGCACACCCTATGTATGCATTATGAACATATATTTCCCGCAAATATATGATTGTTTTGTCCAAAATCTACCACTACTACCACCACTACCACTACTACCACTACTACCACTACTATCACTACTACCACTACTACCACTACTACCACCACTACCACCACTGCCACCACCACCACAACCACTACCACTACCACTACCACCACTACTACCACTACTACCACTACTACCACTACTACCACTACTACCACCACTGCCACCACTGCCACCACTGCCACCACCACCACCACTACCACTACCACTACCACTACCACTACCACTACTACCACTACTACCACTACTACTACTACCAATGATAGTCAACAATAATAACCCTCCCCATTCCCTCCACCCAACCTCGTGAAACGCACTGAGTGTGTTCAACTACATTCGTACATGGTATTGGATCGCACAGAGCGTGTGCATGGAGATCGTGTTTCCCCTGCGCTTTGAAAAAAATGTTTTTTTTTTTTATAAGTACGAGAACGCAGACAGAGCGTAGAGCAAATGACCTCGTCTCATTGTTATGAGCTATTGTTAAAGATACACCAAGCGTGCACAGTGAATAGCTCGGAAAGCGTGGCCAAAGCGTACGCAGAGCGTGTTCAGGTCGTGGCAAGAGCGGGAACGAGCTACCATTGTGTCATTAATCGCTCGATTCGTCGGCGTTTCCCCTGCGCTTTGGAAAAAATGTTGGTTTTTTTTATAAGTACGAGAACGCAGACAGAGCGTGGCTACAGTGTGACGGCACACTTAGGCAGTGCAAGCAAAAGGTTTCAGCACAAGCAAAAGCCTGTGCATACAAATTTAAGCAATTGCTTGAACTTGATCTTTTGCTTGACAAGCTCTTGCGTGTGCTTATAAGCAATTGCTTGTGTGTATGCATTCGGCCCAGTATGTATGATCTCACAACTTAGCCTATTGCCATGAATGAGTCCCGAGGGGCGAAGCTACCAAGGGCTGGGGCAGAGCCAAATAGGGAGAGGTTGGGAGGGGGTATCTCCCTCCCACGCATTGCATTTATATAATATAATTTAAATGGTGCATTTTGGTGCACGTCACACAAGCAGCAAGAGCAATGCCAGCCTATACTGGAACTACGTGGCCCGGTATACAGAAAAAATACTCACCTCAGACCATACGCAAGTTACACAACAAACTAAGATAACTGAGATAACTGAAGAAAATTGAAAATGGATGTATAAATCACTTTGTTAACGCTAGAACTAACACATCTTACCTCGTTCAACTAATGATTTCTTTCCCACTCGTAAAAAAAATATATATCCTTCCCTAAAACCTGGGGGGGGGGGGGGATGATTGTACATGCCATCCCACCAACCTTGTGAGGTGGGGGGGGGGGGGGGGGTGCATCCCCCCCGTTGTCTACGCCCCTGGCCAAACTAGTTGATCAGTATTGTTAAAGCAGTATAAAACATGGCTTGTGTGGACACAATTGAACATAGTATCGTTAAATGCATTAATACATGTATCAG
Organism: Echinarachnius parma; assembly: GCA_037951105.1. Lineage (NCBI taxonomy): Eukaryota > Metazoa > Echinodermata > Echinoidea > Clypeasteroida > Echinarachniidae > Echinarachnius > Echinarachnius parma. Next base: position 124,295 of record JBAMJV010005881.1, read on the forward strand.
TTAAAACGTTAAAGGCAAATGCCAGTAGTGGAAAACGCGTATATTTCATTATCACTAAACTTTAAGCTATTGGTTGTGTGATTTGTATTTTTAAAAGTTTGTTCAGTGTTTCTGTCTCAACATTTGTATAAAGCGCTATAAAATATTAAGTTATATAATTATAATAATAAAAAGTATAGTTATCGTATACTGCAGATTTTTAAATTTCTCAAGTACCTTCATAATTATAACGCTTTATATTTTAAACAGAAGAGCACGAATACTCCCACAAGACAACATTGCAGCTGCTTACATCACATTTATTTCAAGTATAATTGCTCCTAATCAGTCGGGCACACTTACCATGGTGATATGCACTGTTATTCAAATGGTATTATTATTGCATGCATCTTTGCCAAAAAAACGAACAACATTTACCGTAAGCCAGGTAATCATGGACTTTCCTCTCCAGCTCCGGTGTGTCTTGCCCCGAGGCCTGTAGGTAATTGTAGACATAGAGAGTTGGTGCAAGGTAGGAAATTACATTCTCCCCACTCCCGCGCGGTTGCCGCAACCATCCCTCCAGGCCCGTGATAGGATCGACATTCAGACCATCAAGCAGGTTCCCTGCATAATAACAGTAATAATGGTGATAATAAAAACAATTATATATCAATACTATCAATCTACTTCTACTACTACTACTACTAATACTACTATTACTACTACTACTACTACTACTACTACTACTACTACTACTACTACTACTACTACTACTACTACTACTACTATTACTACTACTACTACTACTACTACTGCTACTACTACTACTCCTACTACTATTACTACTAATACTACTAATTATAATAATAGTAATAATATTAATTACAATAAGTATATGCTACTACTACTACTACTACTACTACTACTACTAATACTAATACTACTACTACTACTACTACTACTACTACTACTACTACTACTACTACTACTACTACTACTACTACTACTAAGGCTACTGCTACTACTACTACTACTACTACTACTACTACTACTACTACACATGTCACATAACACACAATGTAATGACAAATCATTTCAAAATGTATAAACAATGCTTTGGATTAGCACAAGGCCGTTGGGCCTGACCACTACAAAATAGCGTCGGGCAATCAAATCAATGGCGAAAGTCCACAGCCCTGTATGGGCAAACAAATGTAAGAGAAAGTGTATTGTTTTTGTTTTATTTGGGATCTCCAGATTCGAGTTTCGGGCATCGCAACTGTGAAACATTGTGCTTTAACTTGCCACTAGGCAATTTGCTTCTTGCATTGGTATCATGCACGGCTACACGGGGGAAACACATTTGATGAGGGGCTAATGTTTCTATCTTGCTTCCAATAATCTCATTGATTACATTTCACGCACAAATGACAGGTTTGGGTAAGTGTTTAGGGTAGTAAACGTACTTATTTTGAGAAAGCATAAACACCGCATGAACATTCATATTTTCTTCTTTTATATGACACCTCATGATACAAAAATAAATGATTTATGCCAGAAAACGAGTACAATGAAAACATGCTTGATTTCAGCCCAACTGAGTAACTCTCCTGATCTAGCATGTTTCCCATGTGTTCCCTTATCCGCATGTTTGTGTAAATTCACTCATGAATCAAGCCCATTGTCATCTGCTAAGTTAAGAAAGCTGAGCGACTTCTTACTCAACTTTCTATCATTTGGGCAAAAATCATGTTTTGATTGTTCTCTGGCATACATCTTGTTTGTTTTGTGCATATGATGTATGATGTATGCAGTGTTTGTCCTTTTTCTAAATAAGTACGTTTACTACCCTAAAAACTCACCAAAAAACTTTTACAAAAATTGCAATTTCTGCGTGCAAATGGAAAATTGTTAATACCTGCCACTTTCCGTTGTTTTAATTCAGTCATGCGAGAACTACGTGCCATAAGTTGTACATCAAATGAAAGGAGATATAATCAGAGCTGTTCATGCATGTATATCTTATCAAAGACATTTTTCATTATGACAGAAAATTTCTCCCGTAAAATCCGGTTTCGTTTTTTCTAGCATATCTCACTTTGTGGACTCTTGTTCACCGTAGCAAATTATAGAATAAAAATCACACATAGTGGAAACTGACTCTAAAATAACCTGTATAATTATAATGGCATAGTTTTGCCTGAATATGAAAATGATTTAGCTCGAATTGCATGATTTATGGCCGGATATGATAATTGGCTGATCTGATAATGATATGATTTTGCCAATATATGAGATGCTTCTGTCCAAAAATGCCTTGCCCTTAAGCTTGCCAGAATGTAACATACATTTGCCCAAACATGGCAATTTTCAAAATTATTGGGAGGGCGGAGAGGGAGGGGGGTGATAATGACCCCCCCCCCCCACCCACCCCCACCAATTATCCCATTATACATGCACACAATAATGGTGGATGTTTTTTACTGCAAATCGTGTGAAATAGGATGCTTAGAAATGAATTTGAAGTTGTAAATAGGTTTCATTCTTAGCAAAGTTGTTTGCTTTTTCGTGCCTGATCTCTCCCATCTGCCTGCCTTTCTGACGAGCTATCGTATACGTACCATGTGCAAGCTGTTGTTTTCGTCGGGGCACGCCCAATGCATGTTTTCCATGAAATGCAATGGCTATTTCGTAGAGGTATATCTTATATATGCGTCAATGAGTGGCCATTGTTCAAATTATGTCTATGTTGTTCACGATTTGTTCTAATTTATCTCTGTTGTTAATGGGCAACATTTGAGAGTGAGACTAAAGCACATATATGGTTTACATATTTATATCTGCTTGTTAAATGCAACAAACTTCAATCCTGCCTTTTCAGCCACGGAATGAAAGAAACGGCCCGCGGCCTAACAGATGTGAAAGACCCACCAGTTTTCCATAGTCAAGAGCTTAATTGACAAGAACGTGCCCATTGTTTGGCAAAAAGGATCTATTAATGGTTTGTACTACAATACTGTACTGCATCTCGCTGTATTGTATTGCTGCTAGTCATTGTTTGTATGTAAACATGGAATTACACTCACACCAACATGGTAATATTGATTATTGAGGAACTTACCGATGAAGCTGATTTTGCAGTACTCAGTACCTGGGATAAAATCCTGAGGCAGGGAGAGGTTAAAGTGCTGGATCTGCCGATCTCTAACCTGGCGCACATCTGCTGACAGGGAGGGTACACAAAGGTGTCATAAAACAGCATTAAATATTTATTGTCACTAATTTGTGTTGCCATAGACCTCAAAAAGGCTTACACGATTTGTGATCAATATGTAATTAGATAACTCCACGAGTGGTTTTCATAAGATGACCCTTTCCATAACCCTATCCCTAGGTTCCATTATTAAACAGCATGGTTAGAAAAAAAAACACAACTGTCGCAAGTGAGTTTTGCTAAATCAAACAATATTGCTAGATCCCTTTCATATGGTAAACCTTGGACAGTGGCGTTGTTCAATTAAGGGGGATACTGGGCCCAAGCCGCCTTCCTTCACATGTTTTTGTTTTCCGTGTTGCTTGCTCGATGGTCGATAATTCTTTTGTAAGGGATTTGAAACGAAATAAATCCAAAAGCTTCCGGAATCTCCGCTCCCTGGGCCCGACCCAAAGCAGCTATCGCTTATGTACTTGCAGGATGGAGCCCACCCCCCTTCCCGGAATTCACTGACCCTGGAATTATGTTGTTTGCCGAATAAGTGGGTAATGACAATATACCAACAGGGAACATTTTGAGGGAAAATTGGTCAAAATAAGTCAACCATCATGACCATCCTGGACATTCACAAGCCGTGCTGCCGTGCGCGTGCTAGGCAAAATGTGACAAAATAATTAACGTCTTTCTCCCCTTCTTGTAAGCGGTGTTTCCTCCTTGAATTCTAAAGAATCTTGCAGTAGTTTCGTTGTGATGAGCTGGAATACTAGTTAACTGGGTTAACCTTCTATTTCTGGAAATAATTCAAAGAGAGGGAAGGAGAAGGCTCCAAACTGCAAGCGAATGAGTGCAATATGCTTTTGCTCCTGGAAGCATTTTGATTGTTTATCCAACCATGGAAGCTTTTCAATTTTAGCTTTTCATGGCTCCAAAATCAAAACTACCACAAACAAGCAGGCAACAAGAAAACAAAACAAAAGGTCGGGCCTAAGCGAGAGAAAATCGGGCCCAAGAGACCCTCACCCCCTCCTTGCTCCACTACCGCTCTATTCATTCATCATTCATATAATGCTGTATTATCATTTAGTATAGCTCATTGCTACTCACATTCAATACTTAGTTGTGTATGTGTATACATGCTATTGTTTTGAGAAAGTATGTAAACAAATAAATCCAATATCGACAATCGAACACCGTCAATATTAAATTCGTCACAATCTTACGTGTATCAAGAACATGATCTGCTGGAGTCTGTGTTGCCATGTCTTGCTGTTCATCGATAATCATTACTTGACCTGGGTTCAACACCACTGTGCTTACTACCTCCTTGGTTTTACCCTCAGCCTGCAATGAAAGTAATACATATACCAATAAAATTAACAATATTAATAATGTCATTGATATTGATAATGATAATTATGATAATAATGATAATAATAATAATAATAATAATAATAATAATAATAATAATGATACTAATAATAATAATAATAAGAATAATAAAGCTAAATAAAAACTAAATAATAATTTAATAAATAATAATAATAATAAAAATGATAATAATAATAATGATGAATAATTTAAATAGATATGAACAGTGCCCTATTTAAAAATCATCGACATCTAAATCCCTTTATTGATAACATTATACAGATATTGACTGTTTTGAGGGGCAATATAACATTTGAGATCCTCGAGGGAAGTTATATTTTTGTCGAGGGACATTATATTTTTTCCGAAGCGCGTAGCGCAGCTGAGGAAAAATATAGTATTCCGAGACAAAAATATAACTCCCCAACGGAAATGAAATGTTATATGGTTCCCGAAGGAAAAAGTCAATATCTTTTATATTATGATGACCTATGTAGATACAAATCAAGATAAATATAAATTTGGTGTTGAAATAAAGTTATGGACAAGGGAAAATCATTAGATTAAATCGAAATCCTTCCAGTAGAACAGACGTGTTGTTATCGAAATACTGTGCAAAATGCTTCTTTATTCGACCTTCCTTTCAAATTAACTTTCGGATCGCGCAATCTCCGTAGAAAGCTTGACAACGCTGCGCGTGCCAGGATGCTAATACGCGCACAATTGTTCATCTTCACACACCCATTGTGACGTAAATTACGTCATCAGTCAATATAACGGCGTTATATTGACTGGTCGGTCAATATAACGCTTCTCATCTTTGTAGCGATGGTCACGTGACAGCAGTTTGACCAATCGCACACCAGTATCTGTATAGGTCATATAATATATATATAATTATTAACCATAGCAGACATCTGAGCAGGGCAATTTTAAAACGGTATTGCCCTCCAAGTTAAGTAGGCTAACAAAACTACGGGTGAAAACAAATCGTATTGCCCGCTCACGAAAGTCAATGGGATTTTGTGTGTAATTTGCCGGTCAATATGATCACACAGTAAACCAATGGACAAAATCTTCTTGACCGCTCAGTAAAGTCAATGGGATTTTGTGTGTAATTTGCCGGTCAATATATATCCGAGTATGAAGGCGGCGCGCTAAACAGCATATGAGTGCGTAAAATCATACGCGCGTTTATTAATGATTTGCGCGTGTCTAATTATGACGTAATAATAGCCGCATTCAGACGATAAAAGCAAATCTCGTGGTTATCTTGTGGTTTGCAATTCTTAAGAATATCTTGTGGTTTGCGCTCGTTTGAACACGCAAAACTCGTGGTTATCTTGTGGTTTCCAAACCACGAGATAACCACAAGATACTTGTAAGATTTTGCGCAGTCTACTTTTGTTACCGTCTGAACACAATCAGCTTCGAGACTCGTGGTTTGGGTTGACCTCATGACCGAGATATGCTTCCGGTGTAAAAACAAGTCAAGTGAGCGCGCGTGACCTCAAATGAGAAAGGCGCGCATGCTACATCCGGTTTTAATTCTTAAGAATTGCAACTCTCGAGAATTGGCATCGTTTGAACATGTATGCATGTATGCATTTTGGTTAAAACTTGAAGTTTAAACATCGTTCAATAATTGTAAGAATTGTGTAATTTGCAACCTTTAGCGAAAAACTAATATAATGCATGTTCGCTCGAGATGTCTGATTAGTTAATAATTACAATATTGACTGGACTTTCGGGCTACACTACAAATATTGCCCTCACTAGATCCATATTGCCCTCGTCTTCGACTCGGGCAATATGAATCTAGTTCAGGCAATATTTACCGTGTCTCCCTCAAGGCCAGTCAATATTCTTTAATTATATATATATATGCAGTTTGACATAAACATATGATCATAGTTAGACAATTAATAATGCTTGATTTTTGCATGTAACAAACGTTTCAAAACATAATGCGTGCACACAAACAGGCTTGTAGGATGGGGGTGGGGGTGGTTGGTGTGTTGAAAGAATTCAGAATGGTCCATATTTTGCCGGTTTGGGTCCATTTTCACAGGTCTCGAGTACTCTATTTATTGGTCTCGACCTTCGACCACGACGCTCAGCCTGTTGTTTCGGCGTCGACAATTTTTGGCACGTGGTCTCGGTCCCGTTTTTGTAAATTACGCACCTCCCCATGAGTAACCCTGGCTACGGGCCGGCAAAAAAAAGTGAAAGAGAGAGAAAGACAGATAACAAATGGAATAGGAAACGTACAATTACTCGCAGCTTCTTCATGATTCCGTCTTGGATGGTAGATCCTGGTCCGGCTGATACTCGTATGGCATATTCCCCGCTCCCGACTTCAACCGGCCGAACGAAGATCGATACAGATGCTGCATTGTTGGCAGGGACATCGATGACACGAGTGATTGGGACGCCAGGACGGCCCTCGGTGCACAGGCCTTCCTCAGGAACAGTGAAGTTTACCACCACGTTCTTCATACAAAAATGTATAATAATAATAATAATAATAATAATAATCACTTTTATTAGACCTTATATTCTGTCATGTTGTCATTAGTTGTATGATCTCCAAAGATTATCATCCCACCCCGTCAGCTTAACCTTTGATGTCACCTGTCTCACCTCCCTATTCTTATAATAATAGGGCAATTCCACGCCAAAGTGGACATTTGACCAAACATTTTACAAGCATTTTTATGATACAAATTTGGTATCAAATCAAAGCTTAAATTCTATATTTTTAGAATTCAATGAGAAAATTTTAGTTTTACATAATTTTAGTTGTTTTTTTATAATAACTTTATAACCATAATTGAACCCCACAAATTTGACATTTTTGTGAAAAAGTGTTTTGATCCTGTGTTTGTTTTATATTTCCCCAGTTAAGCCTAAAAACCATTATTCTGACTCCTGAGATATGACCATTTCGTAAAATAGTAAATGTGTATGATTTATTTGATTTGTTATGCTTCAATGACTTCTTATTTTCAGCCTATGAAAATGTCCTTCGGTTACCGAAAAATCAATATTTTTAATTTTGTGGCTCACATAATTGTTAGAGAGCAGACCAATCTTCAGTGCAAAGCAAGTTCAAGTAGGCCTTCCCATTGCTAACAATTGTATAACTCATTGTTTCTTCGTTAATTAATAAATAACAAAAGAAAATGTCCTTCCGTTACCATACACATGGTAACAGATGGACAAGGTACCTCATATTACATATTATGACACAATTTATGTTAAAAAATTGGTCTCTCATATATGAAAACCCAAAATAATGAGACAATACCTGCAATGGCCAGCTATCAGTGGCGTAGCGTGGTCAGACTAGTAATTTTCTGTGTTTCAACCAATCAGATTTGTGCATTTAGAACATTTGATCTTGCTCACAATTGATTTTATCTCTTTCTGCAACAGGGCCCCTGTACCATGATGCCATTTGTCTGGATTTCTATTGTATGGGGATTAGTAGGTCTATTTAACTGTGGTGAGCCAGGGTGTGAATAGGCTCTGATCATGACTTTGAATAGGTCTTTTATACAATTCACCCCTATAGAATTCTTGGATATGGGTGTAGGTCTAAAATAATTAAATTTTACATGAAATTTGCAAACTAAAAACAAGGCTGTAGAAAAAGCAAGAAATAATGATCTCCAATTCTTTAATATGTTGTAGAAATTATATCAAGCCAAGATTTAAGCAAAACAAATTCTCAAAATTATTTGATCCACGAGGTAAAACGGAAGGTCAAAATCTAAGGTCAAAGGTTATCGTATCCAAACTCGCTCATGCATGAACACAAATGGCATAAATGGATTGCACATAACATCCCCAGTCCAATGACACCATTACAAAATAAATTGACACAACGGTTAATGGACAATGGCCATTTGAAAAATGGTGCCCACGCCTATTTCTTACAAAACTCCCCCATAAGAATCGACCATAGCGCCAAAACCATTGGGCGGATTGGGCTAAAACTTAAATACTTGCGCTTTTACAGGTTGAAATATTATTCATACCAAATATTAGCAAATTTGAAGGGGGCTGCGATGAAAATTTTCACTTTTTTAAAAGGTGAGTTGACATGGAATGACCCTACTGTGTCATATCATACATTATAGTCCATTATGTCCTTCCGTTACCGAACATTGGTCCGCTTTGTGTGAAATAACTCAAATATCTGCGGACAAATTTTAATCAAAGAACAAGTAAATTCTTCTTAACCCTTCAGAGAATGAAATGTGTACCCTTAAAATATTTTGTATTATTTAATATCACAGAGTTTTAGTTAACACTGATTTAATAACAAAACCTTGTCCATTTTGGTGTCCTTCCGTTACCGACCTCATTTGTATGCATATTCAATAATGTGCGGAGATAAACAAATTAAAAAAATGATGGGACCTTAAAACTGTATGTTTTGGAAGTATTGTTATCAAAATAGACTGTTCTAACAACGCAAGTATTTAAAAATGTCTTTCTTAAAGTTGACAATTTGTGTCTGAGTGTCCTTCCGTTACCATGGATTGACCATGAATAAGAGCCATTGGAGCATGAAATATAGGAAGAAAAAAATAGAAATGTAAATGCTTGTGATGTCCATATGCTATCCATGATACAAACTCATTTTAGACCACAAAAGAGATGTTTCCTTCTCATAAATGGTCTTTAAATTTCAAAATTAATTTTATTGTACAATTCGTATAGACTTTTCAGAGGTCCTTCCGTTACCGTCCTTCCGTTACCGAACACTGGAGTAATTAATTTCTCATAATTAATATACCAATGTAGATATTTTTCTTAAAAGGTGGTGTTATACTCTGTGAACATAAGGAAATTGACTAGTAGCCAACTAAACATGATAAACCTCGTAACTTCACAGAGATTGGGTCATAACTAAAAAACTTGAAAATCCATGTCCATTTTGGCGTCCTTCCGTTACCGGCCTCATTAGTGTCCATATCTAATTTACATAATGCGGTCAAAATTTTAGAAATAGTGGAAATCAAAGGTGTCCCAACAAGGATCAAAGACATGCCATTTAGAATAAAACATCAAAAGCAGGATCCTGGAATTATTTGATTTAAGTTCCAAAATTGTGTCTGAATGTCCTTCCGTTACCGTGGAATTGCCCAATACTCACAGCGACTCTTCTCTAATCCTACCTCATCACTCACATAACCACCCCTTTGTTAACCCCCCCCCCCCCCCCCCCGCCCCTCCCCCTCCTAATCTACAGTGGCCAATTAGGCCTCCCTTACTATAGATCTGTGATTCTTTTGTTTACGCCTCCCTCTCTCCCCTATCCAATGCGTGCCCATTCGGGATCTTCTCCCATTTCAGGGCATTGCTTTTATATTGCCTCTCCTATCTAAGAGCGTTCTTACACTGGTAATTGCAATCATGATTGGAGTCATGTTTACAATCACGGTAATTATGTTGCCTTGCTTTCACACGACGAACAAGACTTCGCGCAAACTGTGATAACAATCACAGTTTATGTCAATTAAACAAAGAGAACACTTAGTAATACACTGCATGACTGCATTCGAAGCGAGGAGCGCCCCGTAATGATGCTAATAAAACAAAAATATTAAAACAATGAAATAATACAAATAATACTGCTTATAATAGTAAAAGATACCAGTGCACCTTATACAAACAAGAATACAATCATCTTCAGTCTCATTGCTTTGAGAAAGACTGGGTTAAAAAAACCTCTCGGAAGTGAACATGCATGCATTTATCTAACCTGTTATCAATATATCAATGTAATGTTTGATCCCTGTAAATGTTGTGTGATATTATAAGTGAACATTTATACCAGATTTCTCACCTACAGCCATCGATTTTGTGTACAATCAACCCTTATAATTGTATTTTAACATGTCTACATAATTAGGGTGACACTTTATAAAATCTTAATCAATTTCATTGTTTTGTTAACATAAGGCAAGTAACAAGGTACATGATAGATATGAAAACAGTATTAAGTGATTTTGGTTGAATTTGGCCAATGTAATGGTTCACTCCAAGCCTACACGAATTTCATATTCGCGGTAGTTGAAGATGGTGGCGATGATTTCAGCCTGCTCCAGTCTGATGACGGAATACGGCATATCCAACTGGATGAAGAAAGACTGGAAGACATGAAGGGGTGTAAAGTTATCGATACACATCATGCTCGGAGACACGCTCACTGCGGACAGTTTCCATTCGGTAATGCTACTGGGAACCACATATCGCACTGTGCTCGTACCCTCATCCTGTCCGTTCTGAGTCTCCCTTTTAGAAAGAAATAATAGTATTATTATTTTAATAAAAATATCAACAATTATACATGTGAACGTTAATAATGATAATAGCAGTGCCTACTCTACGGGGTCGCATTCACCCCCCCCCCCCCGCGCCCCCTACAAAATTACCAAATCCAATAAAATGAGAGTTAACAAATTACAACAGATGTGCCTTCCCAAATTTGTCAGACCACGCTACACCACTGCAAAATAATAATGATAATACTACTGCTACTATTTATAATAATAATAATGACACTAACATTGATACTAATCATATAAATCATAAGTACATGTATAATAATACTAATACCAAACACAAAGAAATAAAATAATCATCAAAATGATAATAATACAAACGATACTATTAACAATAGTGCAAATGATTATAATAACAATAACGATAATTGTTATAATAACTGTAATAGTACCCACACACCCCTTCAAATGACACTAAGAGGGTAAAGGTACCATTACACTGTTATCAACAGTGAGGATCTTTACTTCTGTGAGCCCTGGCCCACTTGTAATAGTCTCTTTTCTCCATTTTCCTCCATGTTATCCTTTCATTAGATGATTTGTATTGTGTTTATTTTGATCGAGATGTACAGTACTTGTTTTGTATAGTGGCAGAATAAAATATAATAATAACAATACATGTACTACTAATTATAATTTTAACAATGATAATGATTAAGAAGAATAAAGTCCTTACGGTATGAATATTTCATCAAAGAACCAAGTTTCACTGAAGTCATATCTCTCAGGCACATCTTCAAATTCCAGCTCGGGCTCCACCAGCACATTACCGAACTGTTGCAACCCGACAGAGCGCTGAAGACGATGGTTGAAATCACTCGACCGAGATCGGCCTGTAATACAAGGGTGGCCCCCACAAAAAAAAAACGGGGTACTTGCCATAATAAAGACACATGATGATTATGTTTACGTAAAAGAGCATATTTTATACAGAAAAACGATACTAGTTTTTGATTTAGGATGTTAAAGTGAGACCATGTCAGGTTCCCACTTTTGTCAACTTTTTGTCAAGACAGTGCCTGATAAATCACACTTCAGGCACGACATAGCATCAAGCAATTCTTAGTACGTGCGCCATTGTTAGTGCCCATTCAGGCGTGTAACATATGTGAACAGAGAGAAGGGAGAAGAAGGGGCATAGTAGGGAGTTCGTAAGGCCTGGAGGGGTAACATTGGGCCACGTTATGTCGATTTGGCTCCCGGTTCATCTTCTACGCCCCGTTTCGAAACTCGCTGATGTGTTAGACAGTTTTGTGATATTATAAATGTAAGGGGTTATTCAGTTTTAAATAATTTTGTTGTAAAACAATTAAACACTTAATGTAAAATATGAAAAAGCATGCAATATGAATGACAGCACAAACTGTATTTGGTCAAAATCGGTTCAAAAACAGATAGAATATCAATGAATATATATCCGATCGGAAAGAATGTGGGCTCCAGATTGATTCGATGATTGTTTTAAAGCTATGTTTCATTGGAAAGCCCAATATTAGCCAAATTATCCTAGAGAATATGAAAATATTACTTTCCCAGTACTCGCACATCCAAAAATTAAAACAAATTAAAAATATTGAACACTGCCCCAAAACCCAAATCAATCGACTTGCGGAGTCATGTAGCTGTCAATTGCCAATTAACATGAATACAATGACAGATAAATACTGGCCATGTCGAATGTGTGGAATTATACTACACTATATATCTTCCACGAGGTCCTTTGAAAGTTCGTCTATCGAGTGAGCTGCTATTCAAGAATGAGCAGACTCAAAGTTTGACCCTGAATATGTCAGGCAAACTAAAATGCATTCTAGGTTACGCCAGGTGGAAATGACAATGAACTCCTAACAACCACAGATCTGAAGCAGGCAGGGGGGGGGGGGGATCAATGACCGAGGGGTGAAGTGGGGGGATCTATCCTTTCAGTGTTTCGTTGAACACTGTATGCGACGGCGCGGCGTTGCGACGGAGCAGATGTCTTTCCTGTGCTTCCCCAATAATTTGAAGAAACAAATACATAAGGTAGCCCACTCCCCCTTTGAATAATTTGTGTGCCCTCCCCACCCCTACCTCCTCCCCCCGTCTTAATCTGTCCGACCATGCTACGGCCACTATTGCCGCCCATGCATGATTGTCTATGCACAGCCTGATTCCATAAAATAGTATCGTTATTACTCACCTGGATCAGAGGCTGATCTTCTGCGCCGTCGGGCAACACTGTCACACTGGATACCTGACAAGGGCAACACATATACATGGGAAATATTAAAAGGCAACCGAACACTGGCATTTTCGCTGACTGTTTATGAAAAGTGCATAATTCATGTTAATTATAGTAGTATGTTTCCTATTGGGTATCACTTATAATGAAAATATCCAATGTATTGTTTAGCTTAACCACTATCATCTGTTTTGACTGACTAATGAGGGTGCTATGGTTTTTTTTATATTTTTTAAGATGCCACGTCATGAGACATGAAAAGAAATTAACTTTGGCTACTAACTTCAGGATCACTGAAGCAATAGAGCCCATATTTGTTTAACTCACGTTTTCTACAATTTCAGGTAGGGAAGTTTACAATAACCTATGATTCAATTTCCTTGATAAGTAAAAAGCTGCAGCACTATGCATGATCACTGATACTTGCCCTAAGTTGATTTATTATCTTTCATGCAGGTTTGTGTCCGGTTTCATAACTGTCACGAGCAAAAGGATGATAAATGAAAGGGATTTCTGGGAAGTCCTCCCAAAGGAGCATTGTAGCTTAAGCACCATTCTAGTACTTAGATCCTTGATAAGTGTATTTGAAATTTGCAGTTTGTTGAGCAACAAACACCTTTTCCTAGTAGCCAGCTAGGGTAATTAATTGGGTAAGCATTATGTATCTGACAAGCTAACCTTAGTTATCAACTAAAATATCTCGTCTTTAATTCGTAGCCATGTCACTCAAGATAGACTCAGCAAGGAACTAAGCTAAAAGGGTTCTAATGAATATGGTCCCAGTAAGTGTAAGGTAAAATCCTGAACCAATCCATGTTTTCTTCTTGATTTACTTACTTTGCTACTAGGTAGTTTGACTTTTGTTTGAAATCAGTAATCATAAACACAAACGTCCTATATATTAACACAAACATAGATGGATCTTCGACTACGCGTATTCGAAAGGCATGCCTCCGCCATTGCGCAATGTATAAGAGTAACCTTTGACCTTAGACCTAGCGACAGTTCATGTATTTCATTGTACATTATTGTGTTACCAAATATCATCATCTTTGATGACGACTGTCAATTTTAGGAAATCATTTATTATGTTAATATGCGTGTCCGGGTATACAATCCGTTCAGTAATTCAACAACTTGTTATACATGTTATACTTACTGTCACGTCTAGCGACATCTAGGCCTGTATTGGTCAGGACAGTGAGACCAGAATCCTGAGGATAAAACATTGTTTTACTTATAAGGGCTCTGCTTTCTCAAACATATTTACTTATACTCTGCACAGAAATCCCACTTTTACAGGAAATTGAGTTTGGATTAAAAAGGTTGTTATATCACCTTTTCACTGTAAATGTAATAGTAAATTAATTATACTTTTACATATCAAATAACGATAGAAAGGCAATGCAATTGCATAATTTGGGGGAATTGGTTGTCCAATAATTAACAATTTAACATACCTTTAAGCTAGAACTCCACCTGGGTTGTTATAGTTATTATGATGATAATTACATCTCTCATAGGCTCTTCTTTTGCAATATTATATTCTCAGAGGTGTCCTGAAGTGACCAATTTTTGGTCCCAATTTCTGTTAATGTGTACCTAATTTTGTATTCAGATGTGTCAAAGCCACACTATACTGTTAACAGACATGGCCCCGTTGCAGAAAGAGATACAATCGATTTTAAGTTACGATTGATCGTAAGTCAGAAAATTTACGCGTTTCAACCAATCAGACTTGCGCATCTAGACCACATGATCTGACTTACGATAAATTGTAACTTACAATCGATTGTATCTCTTTCTGCAACGGGGCCCAGGTCCTATACACACGGTGAATTACAGACCCAATTGTAAAGCTACCTCTTCGACAAACAGGAACATAAGGGGGGTACAAATCATAATCACCAATTCCCTGGGTGAGAAAGAGAAGAGAGCTTAGTCACTTTTATATCTTAGAGCTAATCTAGTTTGGGAGCCCCGGAGAGACAAAATGCAGGACGATCTCTTTTTCTATTGGTAGATATTGGTAGATAACAATTTGTCATTGCATAGATAACACGCTCGCCTAAAAACAAATGTAAGGCAATCAAGACTCGATTAAGCCCCAAATTTCCTTAAAGGGGACCACCAGGCAAAGAACTACACATTATTATATGTTTTGGTACCGTTTTGTGATATCAAATAGATACCCAACATTTTGCAAAGGGTAGTGTAATTCATAAACAAAGCAATTAATTTCCACCACTTACGGAACCACTGCTATTTCGTGGTTCCATACGGGCCAACCATTTGCGAGTGCGCCAATGCTATTCACGCGCACGTTTTTAAACAATAGATTCCCGGGCGATTCGTTCGCTCTGCACACGTTGCAATTCATCGCACACATAGCAGTCTGCGTAATTCAGACCGCATGAACGCATGCTTTATAATCGTGATGCGTTTCCAATTATATTTTTGTGTTCTGGAAACATATTTTGTGAACTTGTTGATGGAATGGAATACTAAAGATGTTACCTTTATTTAATAAGAATATTATTTGTGGGTGGTGGTACCCTTTAACGCCCTTCTCACTCTCACCTAAAGACCTTAGACTCATTTATGTCCCCTACCCTTTGACTACTAGAATGCCCCCCCCCCCGCTAGGGCCACTAGTGTAATAGCCTGCTCCACACCCCCCGCGCACACACACTTTATGAAGACGGTTTCTTAGTTGGGTCTATGATTTATTCCAAACAAGAGGAAAAAAAAACACACACACACACGCATCTACCACCAGCTACTACTTACCTTGATACTACAGTAGTACTATACCTTTCTGCCCCCCCCCCCCCCCCCTTCAGGGTCACATTACATGTCATAGCCCCCTCCTACGCCTCCCCCCCCCCCCCCTCCCCCGGGTCACCAGGTACTGCTTACCTTGCAAACTTGAGCGCTAGTTTTTCCACTCCAGTCCCAAATCCGACGTTATAGCCCCTCCCCACCACCACCGGCGACCAGTTACTAGTTACTCTTAATAGCCTACTTAGTCTTCCCCCCGAGGACCACATGCCACGTAATAGCTCCCTCCACCACCACCCCCCCCCCCCCCCCCCCCCCACCCACCGGTCACCAGCTGCTAGTCTGCCCACCCATAGGGCCACATCCCATGTCATAGCCCCCCTCAACCCCCACCCCCCCCCCCCCCCCCCCCCATGGCCACAAGCTACTACTTACCTTGAATACTTGACTACTAGTCTGCCCACCCCCAGGGCCACATCCCATGTCATAGCCCTCCATTCTTTCAAACATCTGCAAGAAAAGGGCTATCATAATTAAATAATTATGTCATGTTTTTTGTAAAATGGTTTGGTAAATGTGAAAGACTGCTACAAGATATGTAGCAACTGCAACCATAAACCGCAATTCAACGTTTTGTTCGATAAAAATTAATTTAAACAAGAATACAGTATCAATCAATACACCAGAGTGGCATAAATGTTCGTTGATACCAATTTTTTTAGCTTTTTAAGAAAATAGTTATATTATAGTTATATAAGTTATATAAAGATTTACAATTTTTGAAAATATACCAAATCGATATTCAAATTGTTATTTGGCAATCATTTTACTGATTCATTATTCTTTCGGACATTAACAATTTGTTATAAAGTGGTTGAATCATCATGTGTCTGGAGGACCGTA